>JAFEMH010002631.1:0-142500 GCA_022495995.1 Adenophora triphylla var. japonica
TATACCACATACCACATACCACATACCTTATACCTATACCTTTATACCATATGCCACATACCTGTATACCACTATACCACTACCCCATCACAGCATACCTATACACTATCTAGCTGGCTATATATACCACCTGCCATTTATCTATTTATACCACCCCCATCTGGCCACATACCCATACCATCTGTTTATACCATACCTTTATCTGTTATACCCACTATTTTATGCCACATATCCACATACATACACATACGCATTATACCACATATCTGGCTATACCCCTATACCCTATACCACATACCTATACCATACCACATTGTACCACATACCACATCTGGCTATACCACTATACATCTATTTTATACCACTACATCTGTTTATACCACCATACCAACATACCACATACCTATCTGGCTACCCTTATACCTGTACATGCCCACCTATACCACACATACAACGCCCTTTATCTGGCCCATAAACATCTTTATAGGGGTTAGGGTTTTAGGGGTTAGGGTTTAGGGTTTAGGGGATTAGGGTTTAGGGTTTAGGGTTTAGGGTTTGGGGAGACCAGGGTTTAGGGTTTAGGGTTTAAGGTTAGGAGTTTAGGAGTTTAGGGACTAGGGTTAGGACAAGTTTAGGGATTTAGGGTTTAGGGTTTAGGGTTTAGGAGGTTACAGGGAATTAGGGGTTTAGGGGGTAGGGTTTAGGGGGTTAGGAGTTCAGGGTTTAGGAGTTAGGAGTTTTTAGGGGTTTTAGGGTTTAGGGTTTAGGGTTTGGGGTTTTAGGGAATTTAGGGTTTGGGGTTTAGGGTTTAGGGACTTTAGGTTTAGGTTTAGGGTTAAGGGTTTAGGGGTTAGGGTTTAGGGTTAGGGTTTAAATTTAGGGTTTAGGGGTTAGGGTTTAGGGTTTAGGGTTTAGGGTTTAGGGTTTAGGATTTAGGGGTTAGGGTTTAGGGTTTAAGGTTAGGGGTTAGGGGATATAAGAATCGCAAGGGTTCTTGTAGCTATTCCCAAATTGGTAAATTGCATACAATTTTAAATTTTTTATCCAAAATAAAACAAAAACAAGATTAGTCCAAAACTAGGAACTAACCAACTATTAGACAACACTCTGGAGATTATTGTCTCATAAGTCATAACTAAGATATCCAGAAAACAAAGACCCACATCATTACTGCTGAGCACACTGCACTCTCTGGCCCCCACCACCGTGCATGTCATCATCTACATCGTAAGCTTCAATGTTGACATCGTGAAGGGTTGTCTCCTCGCACTCATCAAGCTCCATATATGTCATCTGCGATGAAGGCTTAGGAGGCAGCACACCCTCTAGGGCCTTGCATTGTTCGGAAGTCAAGGAATCTGGGAAGTCGACCGAGAAATGGATGTATAATTTGCCCCTCATGAATGGTCTTTGGTACATTGGCATCCCTTCGTCATTTATTGCCTTGAATTGATCTGGCTTAACAACTTCTCCAGGTTGGGATTTGATGAGGAGGAGTTTGCCTTATCTAGATGAGTCAAGATAAATTGGAAGCCACATAATGCCTTAGTAAGGCTGTAGCGTGCTCAACAAATATGTCACCCTTTCGCTTGAACTTTGGATAGGGTATATGGTATAGGGTATAGGGTATAGGGTAGTGTAGGGTATAGGGTATAGGGTATAGGGGTATAGGGTGTAGGGTATAGGGTGTAGGGTATAGTGTATAGTATATAGGGTATTAGGTTTAGGGTTTAGAATTTATTTATTCTTTCAAAAATAATATTTATTGACTCATATTTATTTTTTTGAGAGTAATTTAAAATAACTTTCATATTTTATATAAATAAAAATAATGGCATTATAAATTTAAAATTAATAAATATTTATGATTTATTTATTTTTTCAAAAATATCATAAATATTTATGATATTTTAATGTTTTTTAGTTTTGTTATTTTTTTAATTAGTTCTAAAAATAAACAAAAATTACATTTTATTATCGGCAACGGAATATTTCCGTCGATAAATAAAAAATATTAAATTATCGGCGGCGGAAATATTCCATCGGTGTTTATTAAAAAAAAACATTTAACTTCACTGCCGGAATTTTTCCGACGCTAATAAATTAAAAAAATTAATTATTTAGCCGTCGAAAATATTCCGTCGGTGTAATATTTCAAAAGAAAAATAAAAAATATTTTAATTTCACCGTCTAATATTTCCGACGATAAATAATAAAAAAATGATATATTTTCACCGGCGGAATAATTCCGTCGATAAAGATTTAGCGGCGGAATATTCCGTCGGTAAATCAACCGCCAAATTAGCGGCGGAAATAAACGAATATTCGAGGAATATTCGTTTTAGCGACGGAATTTAGCGGCGGAATTAAATTCCGTCGCTAAATTTGACGCCAAAATAATTCCGACAGCTAAAACCTATATTCCGCCGCTATTTAGCGACGGAATCATCCGTCGGCGATAGATTCCGTCGCTAAATGACACATTTGATAGTGTATTTGTCCAGGAAATAACGTGGTCAGTGATGGTGGATTCGGGAGCCAGTCGAAAAGTCTTGTATTATGAAGCTTTCAAGAGGATGAATTACAATGACGCGAATTTGGTGCCTTATAAGGGATTTTTGGAGGGATTCACGAATCATTCAGTAAAGGTGAAGGGGACAATCATGTTAGAGGTAGAAATTAGCGAGGGTGAGACAGCAAGAAGCGATAATGTAGAGTTCATGGTGATCGATTTGGTTTCCCCTTATAATGCAATAGTCGGGATCTCGTTCATGCTTGAGCTTTGAAATAGTGTTGTCCATCCCGCATCAAAGGGTGAAGTATCCCAAACTTCCGAGGGTGTGGGTTGCTTAAAAGCGAGGCAATTGCCGTGGCGAGAAAGAAAATGGAAATGATGAAGGCGAGGGGCATCTACTAGTTCGTTGGACGACAAGATCCGATTCTCGCCGGCTGAGGATGCAACGTGTGGGTTAAGGTTGTTGAGCTCCGAGGTTGAATGGGTGGTGACCGGAGAGTATATGAGGAATGGCACGGAAATGATTGTCGCGAAAGCAAGAAGGGCCCCGCAGAATGCTAGAGGTTAGTGTTATTGGAGTGGCCGGAGAAGTATACGAGGCCGAAATGGTTAGGCTGAAAGTGTGCAGAGAAGAGAAAGGATTGTTGTGCGAGAACACGAGAATGTAAGTCTTGGGCGGACGTCACGGGGAGAGATCGAGTTGGGTATGGAAGTTGTGAATGTGGCACCGAGCTTGAGCTATGCTAGAGTGGTTCAGTTTGTTCAGATGGGTGAACCAAGAATAGAGGAGATTGTGTTTGAAGAGATTGTGGACAGTGAATCTGAGGAGGATTGTGAAATGATTGAAGTAGAAAATCCCGATGGGCGACCTACGGGGAACGAGTTCATTGACCCCCGGAAGCTATTTCCCGCCAAGGATCCAGTTAGCAAGAAGCGAAAAAGGATTGAAGTCGAAACCTTACAGACGCGGGATAAACCTGAGATTCAGACAGACGAAGAGTTAGAAGAGATTGAAATAAATTGTTATATCCCGGAGCAAAGGGTTAAGATTGGAAAGCAGTTGTTCCGAGATGAGCGAGAACGTTTGGTGGAATTTTTGAAGGAGAATTTGGATGTGTTCGCGTGGCGACCAGAAGATATGAGGGGCATTGATGAGAATGTCGCCATGCATTGTTTAAATGCCGACCCCAGTATTGAGCCATTCAAGCAAAAGGTTAGGCATTTGTCGCCGGAGAAAGAGAAGGCAGTTTTAGAGGAAGTGGATAAATTATTGAAAGCTGGAATTATAGAGAAGATCCAGTATTCTGTACGATTGGCGTGCCCAGTCATGGTTTTGAAATCAAATAAGAAATGGAGGATATGCATCGACTTTACGGATCTGAATACCGCCTGCCCTAAGGATTGCTACCCTCTCCATAAGATTGATAAGTTGGTCGATTCAATTGCCGGCCACCGAGTTTTTAGTTTCATTGATCCGTACTTTGGTTACCATCAAATTAAAATGGCTGAGGAGGATAAGGCAAAAACAGCTTTCCGGACGCCGAAGGGTAATTTTTGTTATAAGATGATGCCATTTGGGCTGAAGAATGCTGGAGCGACATATCAGAGAATGGTGAATGAGGTTTTCAAGTCACAGATTGGGCAGAATTTGGAGGTATATATCGATGACATGGTAATAAAGACCAGAGAGAATGACCATGTTTTGGATCTCGCGGAAACATTTGAAAATTTGAGGAGGAATTCAATGAAGTTAAACCCCAGTAAATGCACATTTGGTGTAACGGCGAAAAAGTTTTTGGATTTTTTGGTAAACTGGCGCGGGATAGAGGCTAACCCGGAGAAAATCCAGGCATTATTAGATATGTCGCCTCCCAAGTCGATTCGCGAGATTCAGAGGTTGAATGGGAGAATCATTGCTTTGAAAAGATTCATTTCAAGGTTGGCGAAAAAGTGTTTGCCGTTTTTCAAAGTTTTGAAAGGAGTGAAGAGTTTTGTTTGGGATGCCGAGTGTGATGCCGCTTTAGAGCATATGAAAGTTTATTTGGGAAAGCCGCCACTGTTGTGCAGTCCCGTTGAAGGAGAAGAGTTGTTTGTATATTTGGCGGCTTCAGACTATGCTGTAGCCGCAGTGTTGGTAAGAGAGAAGGGGAGTACTCAGAGGCCGATATATTATGTATCGAAGGCATTGAGCGAGATTGAGGCAAGATACTTTAATGCGAGAAGCTGGCATACTCTTTTGGTGAGTTGCCGTGTGGAAATTGAGAGCTTACTTTGTCGCGCACACCATTGTCGTATAGAGTGACGCCCCATTGAGAAAAATTTTGCAACGATCGGATGCCGCGGGAAGATTCTTTGAAATGGTTGATTGAGTTAAGCGAGTTTGATTTGAGATATGAGTCCCAAAGTGGCTATCAAGGCGCGAGCATTGGCTAATTTTATTGTGGAAACATCTTTTACAAGATCTCGGCGAGGCGATGAAAGATGCAGCCAAAAAGAAAGAGGCGAGGAAAATCGTTCCCAGTTTGGTTGAAGAGAAGGAGAGGCCGCCTGACTGTTGGATCTTGCATGTTGACGATTCTTCTTCCAAGAATAAATTTGGTGCGGGAATCACAGTTATCTCGCCTGATGAGGAGATTAAACATGAGAAGGCGTTGCGGTTCAAATTCAATGTGTCCAACAACCAGGCTGAGTATGAGGCGTTGATTGTCCGGATAGAATTGGCGAGAGAGATTGGGCTAACCAATATCGTGATCCATTCTGATTCCCAGCTGGTTGTTAATCAAATAAAGGGCGAGTATGGAGTTTTGAACTCGGTTTTGATGAAATATTGCAACTTGGCAAGGAGTGTGTTGAAAGGATTCGAGTTCTGGGAGTTGATACAGATTGACCGAACTGAGAATTCACGGGCGCCAAGGTGGTCGCAGGTCGGCGGGATCAGAGGGGCAAAGCTCGGCTAGTGAGCCTTTAATTGAATTTTTTGAGATGTCGGCAATTGACAGGCCAATTGTTTTGGAAATTGTTGAGGTTGAGAAGAATTGGGTGGTGGAAATGAAAGATTTTTTAGAGAAGGAAGAGTTGACGCCGGATGAAGAGAAAGCGAGATTGATAAAGGTGACTTCTCCACGGTTTACAGTCCAAGATGGCGTGCTATACAGAAAATCTTTCTCAAAGCTATTATTGAGATGTGTTGAGCCGAGCATGGTACAGAAAGTATTGTTTGAAATTCACGAAGGTATATGTGGAGGCCATCTTGGAGCGAGAATCCTTGCAGATAAAGTTTTGTTTCACGGGTATTATTGGCCGAGCTTGAGAAAAGATGCCGAGATGTATGTCAAGAGATGCGAGAAGTGCCAGAGGTTTGATAATATTCCCCGCCAGCCGGCAACAGAGCAGACCCCTATAGTGCCGACTTGGCCTTTCGACATGTGGGGGATTGACTTGATAGGCCCTTTTCCAAAAGCCAAAGGTGGTTGTCAGCACGTGGTTTTCGTCGTAGATTACTTTACGAAATGGACTGAAGCGAAAGCTTTGGCGACAATCAGTGAGGACCAGGTGATCAAGTTTGTGCAGGAGAATATTTGGTGTAGAAATGGGGTTCCTAGAGCAATCATTTCAGATCATGGCACGCAATTCGGGAAGAAATTTTCAGGGGAATGTGAGAGGGTAAATGTTAAGCACTAGATGTCGGCAGTTTATAGGTCGCAATGTAACGGGCAAGCCGAGGCGGTAAACAAGCAAATCCTTGCCGCCCTGCGCAAAAACTTGGAAGGAAGAGGTGGAGCTTGGCTGGAGGAGTTGCAAATAGCTTTGTGGTATGTGAGAACAACATTCAAGGGCTCAACTGGAGAAACCGCTTTTGCCCTTACTTATGGATCGGAGGCTATGGCGCCTGCTGAGATGGCCTTACCGACTTACAGGGTGGCCAACTATGATGAAGCGAGAAACGGGCAAAGGCGATGCAGTGATCTTGATTTGATTGATGAAAAGAGGATGTATGCGAGAATGAAGATGATCAATTACAAACAGAGGATGAAAGCCCAGCACGATAAGTGAGTTAACAAAAGGTCTTTTAACGTCGGAGATTGGGTTCTGAGGAGTGTGGAGGTAACAGGAGCCAAGCCGGGATACACTAAGTTAAACGAGAAGTGGGAAGGCCCTTTCCAGGTATCGAAGGTCGTGCGAGAGGGGACATACCGGTTGAGAAAGCAGGATGGGAAGAGTTAAGGAATGCCTGGAGTGTTGATCATCTAAAGCAATTCTTCCAGTGAAGCCGCAACGACCTTTTATTCCGTTTTGATTGTTTCCCTAGATTACAAAAGTTATATAACTTTTTCTTGTAATTTATCCATTTTGATTGTCACATGGGGAGAAAAAGTTATGTAAAATTTGGGGATCTGGTGGCATGTAATTTGTGCATATGATAGAAATGATGGCGAGATGTTTCATCAACACATATTGAAGCGTGATTATTTACTTGTGAAATTCTGACGACGTTATTTTCTGTTTCAAGGGTTATCGCTGTTGTGGGTATTTTTCAGCATGGTGACATCTTCAGTTGCTCCTGCATGTCAAGATGTCATTCCACAGTAAGTATTGTTTAATATTTACTTATTTGAATTTTATTAATTTCTTTATTATTA
Organism: Adenophora triphylla var. japonica; assembly: GCA_022495995.1. Taxonomy (NCBI): domain Eukaryota; kingdom Viridiplantae; phylum Streptophyta; class Magnoliopsida; order Asterales; family Campanulaceae; genus Adenophora; species Adenophora triphylla. The sequence continues at coordinate 7,156 of JAFEMH010002631.1, forward strand.
TTTTCCAGTAAATAAGGGAGAAGAACGTGGGATATTTTCAACCATGTTCAACACATCTTCAATGACGAAGAAGACTTGGTCTCACAGACGTTGAGAAGATAAACTTAAATCCCGAGATTGTAGGAACAACTTTGACCCGTTCATACTTTCTTTTATTTAAGGGGAGATGGAGACGAAAATACACACTCTCAGACGCACACACTCTACGCACACTCTACTTGTAATTCTCTCCATCATCTTCCACAGTTGTATTCATAATAATCATAGTGAAACTTTGAAGGTTGGAGACCTAACTCCCGGGATTTTTTCCAAAGAGGTTATCACCTCTAAGGTTTTCCTCGTTAACAAATCGTGGTGTCATTCTTTCTTTTCATGTCTTTGTTCCATTTAGTCGAATTCCACAGTTCCCTCATTTTTGTTTAAATCCACACACTTGTCAAAGTTAAGATTCAACACTATTGTTTTTTCTACCAAAACAATTTGGCGCCCACCGAGGGGCCTCGTGGTTTATCGGTTATTTGGATCATTTCCTAAGCTAATTCATTATGTGTGCACCTCTCAATGTGTCCGCCACCGGCAAGAGTCCCGCCGTTACTCCATCATCGGGAGGTAGAACCAGCTTGTTGCCGCCACCTCCTCAGACCGGACCTCATCAAACTCAACATACAAAGACTCCACAAAAGGAAGCCACCTCTTCCAATGTAGATGCCGACATCCGGAGTATCCTGACTCGGTTGGAATCGTAGGTCGGGACCAAAGAAGACAGCAATTCAAAGGTGCTGACCAATTCCATGATTAAGATGCAGAAGGATCAACAGCTCATCGCATCTCGGCTTGACAATATGTGCTTGCTGGGCCTTGGTAACCTTTGGTCGGCCTTGTTGACACTACAAGAAAACAGGGCAACTGAAACGAAATTTTGCAACCGAATTAAAATTAGTTTCAAAACAGGACAACTGAAACGAAATTTTGCAACCGAATTGAAATCGGTTTCAGAGTAAAAAGTGCTCATTGAAAATTGACATGCACAATTAATATTGCAACTCATATTGCAACGGAAAACCATTTTGTCGCTTCATGTTTCGGGGTTGCAACGGTTTTTGAAACAGATAAATTTCTGTTTCAATTTTCTGTTTCAAATTCAGTTGCATTTATTAATATAAAATTTATATATTTTGAATTTAAAAAAATTGGCCGCAAAAAGTTTGGAGGGAAGAAACCCGCCTAATTTTGCAAGGGATTTTGAAACCGATAAATTTTCGTTTCAAATTTTCCATTCAATTTCAATTGAAATTAATTATAAATTATTTTTATTTTATTAAAATTTCAAATTTCAAATTTACGCTCCCCGCAGTCTCTTCGTTCTTCAGTCTCTCTCATCCCTCCAAACTCGAGCAAATCAACAATGGGCGCTGCTCCTAGTCGTGAGGATTTGGAAATCTCCGATTCCGACACTGAAGAAGAACACTCCCAAGAAGAAACCGAAGAAGAGGAAAATTACCATGATGTTGTAGACCACGATTCCGGCACTAAACAACCCAAAACGCCATCTTCCATTGATGAAGTTGAGGCCAAACTCAAAGCCCTCAAATTGAAGTACCCGTCTAGCAACCCCACTTTAAAGAACGCCGTCAAGCTCTACCTCTACGTCGGCGGCAACACCCCCAAATCGAAATGGGTTGTAATAGATAAGCAGGCTTCGTACTCCTTTGTCAAGACTTCGCAGCCTGAAGAAGGGTCTGAGGATGAGGATGAAGATGAAGAAGATGAGGGAGAAACTTGGTGGGTTTTGAAAGTCGGGTTGAAGGTCCGCTCCAGGGTGGACCAGCAGTTGCAGTTGAAGAGTTTGGGAGATCAGCTTCGGGTTGATTTCGTTGCTTCAGATGATAGTTTTGGTAACAGCCCTAATGCTAAGACACCAGTGAGGGCTAATCAGGATTTGAGGGAAGAATTTGAGGATGCCGCAGAGGGTGGAGGAGCTATACAGAGCTTGGCTTTAGGTGCACTGGATAACAGCTTCCTGGTAAGTAATTCAGGGATTCAAGTTGTTAAAAATTTCTCTCATGGAGTTCATGGGAAAGGGGTTTATGTAAATTTTGACAGTGCAATGAAGAATTCAGTGCATTCAACTCCCAGAAAGGCTCTTCTTATGAGAGCTGAGACGAATATGCTGTTAATGAGTCCGATGGCTGATGGAAAACCGCACACAAGGGGGTTACATCAGTTTGATATTGAGACTGGGAAAGTTGTAAGTGAATGGAAGTTTGAGAAAGATGGAACGGACATTACAATGAGGGATGTCACAAATGATAGCAAGGGAGCTCAAATGGACCCTTCTGGTTCGACCTTCTTGGGATTGGATGATAATAGGCTATGTAGGTGGGATATGCGTGACCGACATGGGATGGTTCAGAATCTTGCTGATTCTAGTACCCCTGTCCTGAATTGGACCCAGGGACATCAGTTCTCTAGGGGGACTAATTTTCAGTGCTTTGCAACTACAGGTGATGGGTCAATTGTTGTTGGCTCACTAGATGGGAAAATCAGATTGTATTCAATCAATAGTATGAGGCAGGCCAAGACAGCTTTTCCAGGTCTTGGTTCACCAATTACTCATGTCGATGTTACTTATGATGGGAAGTGGATTCTGGGCACAACTGATACCTATTTGATCCTTATCTGCACTTTGTTTACCGACAAGGATGGCAATTCAAAGACTGGTTTTGCTGGACGTATGGGGGACAAAATTGCAGCTCCAAGGTTGTTGAAGCTGACTCCTTTGGATTCACATATGGCTGGAATGAACAATAAGTTCCGAGGAGCTCAATTCTCATGGGTCACAGAAGACGGAAAGCAAGAACGCCACCTTGTTGCCACAGTCGGCAAGTTCAGTGTAATATGGAACTTCCAACAGGTGAAAGATGGTTCTCACCAGTGCTATAAAAACCAGGTAGGCCTGAAAAGTTGCTACTGCTACAAGATAGTTCTAAAAGACGAATCAATTGTTGACAGTCGTTTCATGCACGAGAAATTCGCAGTCAGTGATTCACCTGAGGCTCCATTGGTTGTAGCCACACCCATGAAAGTTAGCTCCTTCAGCATATCTAGCAGGCTATCTTATACCTAAACAATGTTTGATTTGTTTAACCTGTGGGAATTTTTAGATTTTTATCTGCTTTGTTGTTTAAAAAGTTCTGTTTCTTCAGAACTTTCTTTAGTGTACTGCTAGTTAGCCCTATTGTACCTTTATTTTTTATGTAGATCTTGTAGCTGTTGAGATGGTTCGGATGAGCCTCAACAATGTTATTGTTGTCTTAATAACTCGTAACATTTGAAGTAATCATAATTTCTTCTTTCAAAAAAAAAAAAAAAAATTTATTTTATTAAATTGTAAAAAAGTAGTCAAAAAACGGCAGCTTAGCAGCGGCGTATGTTTTACCCTTGCTTATTTGCGACCTAACCTAACCCATCCAAACCGCAAACACGCCCCTTTCTCTTCTCTCTCTTCTTGCCCTCTCTCTCTCTCTCTCTCTCTCTCCACTACTGCGACTTCTCGTGGTGCCGGCGTCTCTTTCCGGCGAAATTCGTGGTGCTGGCGTCTCCTACGACGCCCAAATACATCTCCTTCCCTCTCCGCCGAATTGAACAAGGTATGATAACCCTTTTTCTGATTCTCTCTCTACTCTTTTTCTGATTCTCTCTCTAGGTAAGGTTCCATGATTGTTGATCTCTCGCTCTTTCTGTAAGAAATCTTTGCATTTGTGACATTCAACTAATTGCTCTGTTTTGACAGCGTAGAGCTGATTATTCGGAATTTAATTTGGGAAAACATAGTTCATGTTTGATGACCTAATTCCATTCCAGTTACTAATCAATGTTGCCCAATTTTTCTAAGATTTTTTTCTGATAGCTATTGAATTTGTTGAATTTCGATTCCTAGATATTCAATTTAGTTGTAGTTCAAGCAACTGTGTTTTAGAATCATGCTAATTTCAGCATTCATCTGGATAATGGAATAAGAGATTGGGAACCACGTAGGTTGTATCTGAGTGACCACGACTTTCCTCTTTGTCCTGTGTTTCTATATTCTTCAGAGGTATGGCTAATATGCAGATGCGATGATGCAACAATATTAGCAGTTCTTCATACCCTTTCAAAGTTCCTATAGTAATTATTTACTTCCACCATAAATTTTCCGTTCTTCCGGGTGCTATCTTTAAATGGCTTAAAGATAGATTGGATTGCTGCTTTAGTGTAATGTAGTTTCTTGATATTGTTTTTTCTTTTTGATGGACTCCTTGTCCATACTTTTCTTAATTGATCTTTTCTAATAGAATCTTCTTTTCTTATAAAAATAACTAGTGTAACACCCGTACGTTAAACGTACGATAAATTTTTTTTTGATAAATAACATGAACTAAATCATATAGTTAATATAACTATCTCATTTGATTTGCATGACTATCATTAAATAAAAATAATTATCTAATTTCTATGTAATTGATATTTATGAATTTGTGAAGAAAGGAATTTAGGTATAGTGGCTAAAAGTAAGAGAAAATAAGTAATGTTTCATTTGCATTTAATTAATAGGGGATAGAATAGGATAATAGGTTAATTTAAAGATAATTAATTATTTTTGATTAGTTGATTTAAAGCAAAAAATGTTCTAGAACCATCTATGTTTTGGAGGGAAAATGAGCTTGTTGAAGTTTTCTATGCACTTCAACCTTTATATATATATAGATAATAAACAGAAATAAGGAAGCCAAGGAATTCTAGAAAAGGTATGGAACATAATCCTTTTGCATGTTTGGAGAATGACACAGAGGCTGGGGGGAGGGGGTTGTTATAGTATTGACTCATCTGTTTCTTGTGTTGATTTGATGAGGAACTTTATTCTTGTTTATCTCTAAATTGGCAGGATATCAAGGCATGTTTTCCCACTGATAGAAACCCTTTCTATGCTGGTTTTGGAAACAGAGATACAGATGAGTTTAGTTACCTTGAGATCGGAATACCGAAAGGGAAAAACTTCATTATCAATCCTAAGGTGCTTAGAAATCTTAACCAGCTATTATTACTCTTGACCAAATACCATTAAATGATTTATCTTATGGGGCTTTTGAATTTGACAGGGGGAGGTTGTTGTGAACCGTCGTGTCGATTCAAAATCTTATACATCCCTTCATGCTCTTGTTAATAGCATGTTTCCACCCATTTCCACACGCGAGGAGGTTTGACGCTCTTTTAATATTCAATTCATAGCTATATTTTGCTCAAAGTAGCTTTGTCAAGTGCTTTGACTTTGTTCTACTCCGTATTTAGGACTGCTGGAATCCTTGTTTCTGTTTTGCTCGAAGCTAATTGGTTATTGATATTCTACATAGTTCTCAAACTGTAAATCATATAGTGAGAATAGGTTTCCAAAACTATATGGGTTGATGAATCGATACGGAAGCTGTCACCAGGGTCCTATCTCTGGTTGTATATTAACATACTCCCTCCGTCCCAGAAAACCTTTCCCATTTTGAATAGTGCCAAGTCAACCGACGCCAACTTTGACCAAACTTTAATATCAATCTATTCATTCTAATGAAATTTTAATAATTGCTATTGATAAATCATTTGGTTATTTTATGGATAATAATTTTTAGATTTTTATTATGATAAGTAACTTGATATTAAAGTTTGGTCAAAGTTGAACTTGGTTGAACTGAGTTCGTATTAACCGGGTAAGGTTTTATGGGACGGAGGGAGTATGTATAAACCAACTCAAGCTCCACCACCAAGGGCAAAGATCAACCAGTTGGTGATTGTTCTAATTTATCAAGAGGTCTCGAATTAGAGCCTTGGGAATGCAACTGCTATGGGCAAGGAGTGAGCATTGCCACCTTTGTGGTTCCATCAGGCTCGTCTGGATAAGCTGACACTCATAGAATAATCAGATAATTCAGACCCAAAAAACAAAATAAAGAATAAAGCTCCATATATCGTCAAATATTACAGAATTCATGAATACCAAAGGTCAAACTAACTGGTTAAAATACACAATAAATGAATCTCTAACTAGTTGGGGAGAGAAAGATAGAGTAACAATCAACAACTAATTAAACAAAGATTAACCAAACATCTACTCACCTTGCTTTTGAACTCATTTGTGGAGCAATATAATTCTCAACTTCATTTGTTTAGAACCCTCCTCTATGTCTTCTCATAAAAATCTGCTCACCTTGCTTTTGAACTCATTTGTGGAGTTGTGAAACAGCAATTAGTCTTCTCATAGATGTGAGGGCTTTATAATATTTTACATTGTTCATTACTCCAAGCATTGTTTATTCTTAATGGATAACTCGTGGACAAGCCATTGCCACACCTACTCACAAGAAGGTTCAGTGGTATCACTATTCCTAGTTTTCTTTCCACTAATTTGTTTTGTATTATTTTCCTTCTGCCACCAGGAAGATTACAACTCATGGAATTTCCTGAAACTCCCACCCTCTTCTATTGGTACTTGAAGGTTTCTGCAAATATATTAACTCCCTGAGAGTTGGGGACTTGCCGATAGAGGCTTTGCTTTCGATGTCATTATTCAGGTAACCTCTAAGTCAATTCTGAACTAAAATATCTTTTTGAGTTCAAAGATGATGCCCCCTTGAATTTGGAACTCGGTTGACCATGGTATTAGGGTAACTTTTCTGGTGTCAAAATTCAGTAGCTCAGAAATTACTGGAGCTGAGGAAACTGCGACAGGAGGCTGGACAGGGACTGTACAGAGCCTGCCTTGGCATAACATTTAAAGCAAGGGGGGAGATCAATTTTTAGCTGGCAATCCTGCTTGCTTGTATATAAACTTGCTAGTAAGTAGATCATACTTAAATGCAAGAAACTCCACATGAATTTTGCATTTAATTAAATCAGTGTTAGCATAAATTGTACAACACCTTCCGAAAAGAACATGAGTTAAGAGAAACAACATAGTTTTGGACAAGATTGCCTTTCTACATGAACTTATAAGGAAGCAATAATCCTGAAGTTGAGTTCCTTCTCAGCAAAGGAGACAAGGTTTTTAACCTCCTTTTGATCGATGAATCCGTTATGATTGGTATCTGCAGATTTGACCACACGCTTTGCCTTCCAGGTAGTGAGTTGACCTTGTACAGCAAGAACATCCTTCTGGAGTTCATATCTACTTACTTGTGTGTGTGTGTGTGCTAGTTTTGCTTTCATTCATCATAACTTTTTAAGTGAACAGATGATTTGCTCGAATAGCTTAGAGCTTTCCTGCCATAATTGTATACTATACTGCAATAGTTATGTTTACAATGCTCTGGCTGTGTTTTAATATACACATGTATTCGCTCTAACCTTTTGCTTACTAATATGCAGTGATGATCGCGGTGATCAACCAAGGCCTTTACCTGTCATTAAGGAGTTGAAGGGTGCAACTGATATTACTGAGAGGAAAGGGACTCCATCTTGGGATTATGATGTGAGTCGATGCCACTTGTTAAGTGTCATTTTGATATATGCATATGGTGTAAAGAGAGTTAAACGTAAAACACCAATGATGTCTGTGATGCTCCTCTATTTTTATTCTTCTTTCTCTTTCTATACAGACTTCTCAACAACCAAGGTCATACCACTTGGATCTGGTGCAAGCTCTTATAATAGAGGCTATTCACACAATGGGCTTACTTATGGTCATAGCTTTGGAAGTGCATCAAGCCAACATGGGAGCAAATGGTAGGGGTTGGGCTTCTCTTGATAATGGAAGACAACATGGAGGAGGTAGAGGTTCTCTATGCAATTGCAGTGGCACACTTCATATAAAATTGCAAGCAAAGCTGCAAGTTCACTAATTTCAGTTTCAAATATTCTTATACTTGCAATTAATCTCATGTTCTCAGATTGGGTTCCAAGCAATTGCTGAAGCTCTTGGATTGGCTGCTGTGAAGGCTATTGTTGCTATTAGTGCCATAATAGCTGGAGGACGCTTGGTAAACTCATTAGATTTTGGCCTTTAAAGATAACGGCATATTTCATATTCAAAACAAGCTACTGACAGGGCATTAGTTTCTTGGGCTCCAAAATGTTTATTTGTTACAACTCCAAGTAACTCTGCTGTATTTTCCCTGTTATTACGTGTCTAACTTGCTTGATAGACCTGTACACAGCTTCTTAAAGTACAGATATTTAGAGCTTCTTATAGCATTTCTTAAAGTACAGATATTTAGAGCTTCTTAAAGTACAGGTGAATGCTAGTGCTCAGTTTTGTGGAGTCGCTGAAATGGTTGGACCTGTGGATTTTGACAAGAGTGTAGACTATTGGCAGCAAGATAAATGGAGTGGGCAGTTTCTTGTCAGAGTGGCGTATCATCAAAGATGTTCCTAATAGTCAACTTCACAATTCTACATAGTTTAACGGCACGATAGTTTAGTATGATAATTTGTGAATTTATTTTGAATGTAATGTTTGAAGCTTTGTTGACTTTATTTGTTTGATTTAAGATATTTTAAGTTAAATTTTCAATTAGGTACAATTGAGAAATATTTATAGGCATAATATTAGTAATATTTTAATTTTAGAAAATAATTTTCTGCAACATAATTTTTTGTTGCAAATTTAGTTGCTAATTTAGTTCTTTGTAACATATTTTTGAAACAGAACAATCAGTTGCAATTAGAAACAAAAATAAATCAGTTGCAAATTTTAGAAACATAAATAACATATTTGAAACAGAACAATCAGTTGCAATTAGAAACATAAATAAATCAGTTGCAAATTTTAGAAACAGAAATAACATATTTGAAACAGAAAAATCAGTTGCAATTAGAAACAGAAATAAATCAGTTGCAAATTTTAGAAACAGAAATAAATCAGTTGTTGTTTGCAACGGATGTAAAAATTGTCATAAGAAACACATTGCTACAGAAATTGCAACTACTTTTTCCGTTGCAAGGATTTTGCAACCCAAGAAAGCGGTCGCATAAATTGCGACGAGGCTTCCTGCGACTGCCTTTGCAACGGAAATTTTCGGTTGCAAATTGCAACCGATTTTCCTGATTTGCAACCGAAAAATCCGTTTCAGTTGCCCTGTTTTCTTGTAGTGTGATGCCGAGATGAATGTATGAGAAGCCCATGTCGTAATTTTGAGATGGATTATGTTATGGCCCAATCCACTTGTGTCTGACCCGGACAAGCCCGTGTTCGTATCTCGGTTTATACTGTTCATAAAGTAATTTTTGTGGTTTAGCATGAAGACATTAATTAAAAATCATGACTAACCATCCTGATGATGGTGGTGGCTTTATATGCAAATCGCTCTAATGTTTGATTGTTTTTAAATATCACTCCCTCTGTTGTGTCTGTCGTTTCAAAATAATATTTTTCATTTTTTTAGTCGTTATTATTATGATCGAATTTTGAGTTATAATTTTAGATTGATTTAATTATAGTAATGAAAATCTAAAATTTGTTGTTGATATTACCATTGATGATGTATTGATAACAAGTTTTAATCTCTCAATGTTTTTTCGTAAAATGTTTCTTCGTAATAACAGCAAAAGAAGTGAGAATATCATTTTGGAACGAAGAAGAAAGTATAAGATACTAGATATGGAGTGATTACTAAAGAATTAATTAAAAAGCATATTGTAAAGTAATTTTTGTGGTTTAGCATGAAGACATTAATTAAAAATCATGACTAACCATCCTAATGATGGAGGTTGCTTTATATGCAAATTGCTCCAATGTTTGATTGTTTTTAAATATTACACCCTCTGTTGTGTCTGTCGTTTCAAAATAATATTTTTCAATTTTTTAGTCGTTATTATTATGAACAAATTTTGAGTTATAATTTTAGATTGATTTAATTATAGTAATGAAAATCTAAAATTTGTTGTTGGTGATATATTGATAACAAGTTTTAATCGCTCAATGTTTTTTCTTAATAACAGCAAAAGAAGTGAGAATATCATTTTGAAACGAAAAAGAAATTATAAGAAACAAGACAAGGAGTGAGTACTAAAGAATTAATTAAAAAGCATATTGTAGAGTGATGATGCCAAAATCGTCAAATCAGACCAAATCCAAGTGATCGGTTTGCTCCGGCTATTGCTTAGCCTTAAAATAAGACAAAACACGTAAATTAAGCCGGGCTTCACCGGCGAAGGCCCTCCGGCGTGAGAATAAGTTCACGGTTTTTAGTGAGAGAAACTAAATTGGCATAGTTTCGAAATATCAAAAGTAACGTACCAGAATATGGAAATTATGGCTTGTATTTATAATGATGGATTGACAGAATCCATGTTGAACTTAGACTGTAAAGAGATAAGGTATAATCCTAAGAGGATTATATTTGTTAGAGAGTCCTTGTTTGATCAGAATTAGTGTAGGAGGTGGTTACAATTCTGATAAGATTGTAACCGTTGAATCCTTATTTGACTGGGATTGTAAGAGCTTCTTGCCGAAAAGCCGAGGAGCACAAATTCCTTATCTCGTCATATGATGATATGCTGAGATGCATGAATTTCTTTCCTCGTCATATATAGATAACCCGATATGAAGATAGGCTGAGATGAATGATTTTGTCTCCTCGTCATATAAAGATATGACGAGGTGCGAACTTTCCTCTCCTCGTCATTAATGACCTCTCGGTTAATGATGAGCCGGGAAAGGGAGGAGTAATATTGGGAGCCCGTTGACAACTTCAAGGCCGAGGAAGGCACTTCGTCCTCTATGGAGGCGATCTCGGCATACGAGGGAGGTCTCCTCGACCCTTATAGTTGGGGCATTTATATGTGCTTGCTGGGCCTTGGTAACCTTTGGTCGGCCTTGTTGATGCCGAGATGGATGTACGAGAAGCCCATGTCGTAATTATGAGATGGATTATGTTATGGCCCAATCAACTTGGGCCTGACCCGGACAAGCCCGTGTTCGTATCTCGGTTTATACTGTTAATAAAGTAATTTTTGGGGTTTAGCATGAAGACATTAATTAAAAATCATGACTAACCTTCCTGATGATGGAGGTGGCTTTATATGCAAATCGCTCTAATGTTTGATTGTTTTTAAATATTACTCCCTCTGTTGTGTTTGTCATTTCAAAATAATATTTTTCATTTTTTTTGTCGTTATTATTATGATAGAATTTTGAGTTATAATTTTAGATTGATTTAATTATAGTAATGAAAATCTAAAATTTGTTGTTGATATTACCGTTGATGATGTATTGATAACAAATTTTAATCTCTCAATGTTTTTTCGTAATAACAGCAAAAGAAGTGAGAATATCATTTTGGAACGAAGAAGAAAGTATAAGAAAGTAGACATGGAGTGAGTACTAAAGAATTAATTAAAAAACATATTGTAAAGTAATGATGCCAAAATCGTCAAGTCAGCCTAAATCCAAGCGATCGGTTTGCTCCGGCGATTGCTTAGCCTAAAAATAAGACAAAACACGTAATCTAAGCCGGGGCTTCACCGGCTCCGGCGTGAGAATAAGTTCACGGTTTGTAGTGAGAGAAACTAAATTGATAGAGTTTCGAAATATCAAAAGTAACGTACCAGAATATGGAAATTATGACATGTATTTATAATGATGGATTGACAGAATCCTTGTTGAACTTGGACTGTAAAGACATAAGGTATAATCCTAAGAGGATTATATCTATTAGAGAGTCCTTGTTTGATCTGAATTAATGTAGGAGGTGGTTACAATTCTCTAAGATTCTAACTGCTGAATCCTTAGTTGACTGGGATTGTAAGAGCTGCTTGCCGAAAAGCCGAGGAGCACAAATTCCTTATCTCGTCATATGATGATATGCCGAGATGCATGAATTCCTTTCCTCGTCATATGTAGATAAGATGATATGAAGATAGGCCGAGATGAATGATTTTGTCTCCTCGTCATATAAAGATATGACGAGGTGCGAACTTTCCTCTCCTCGTCATTCATGACCTTTCGGTTCATGATGAGCCGGAGAAGGGAGGAGTAATATAGGGAGCCCGACAACGTCAAGGCCGAGGAAGGCACTTCGTCCTCTATGGAGGCGATCTCGGCATACGAGGGGGGTCTCCTCGGCCCTTATAGTTGGGGCATTTATATGTGCTTGCTGAGCCTTGGTAACCTTTGGTCGGCCTTGTTGATGCCGAGATGGATGTACGAGAAGCCCATGTCATAATTTTGAGATGGATTATGTTATGGACCAATCCACTTGGGCCTGACCCGGACAAGCCCGTGTTCGTATATCGGTTTATACTGTTCATAAATTAATTTTTGTGGTTTAGCATGAAGTCTTTAATTAAAAATCATGACTAAACATCCTGATGATGGAGGTGGCTTTATATGCAAATCGCTCGAATGTTTGATTGTTTTTAAATATTACTCCCTCTGTTGTGTCTGTCGTTTCAAAATAATATTTTTCATTTTTTTTGTCGTTATTATTATGATCGAATTTTGAGTTATAGTTTTAGATTGATTTAATTATAGTAATGAAAATCTAAAATTTGTTGCTGATATTACCGTTGATGATGTATTGATAACAAGTTTTAATCGCTCAATGTCTTTTCTTAACAATGTTTTTTTGTAATAACAGAAAAAGAAGTGAGAATATCATTTTGGAATGAAGAAGAAAGTATAAGAAACTAGAAATGGAGTGAGTACTAAAGAATTAATTAAAAAGCATATTGTAAAGGGAAGATGCCAAAATCGTCAAATCAGCCCAAATCCAAGCGATCGATTTTGCTCCGGCGATTGCTTAGCCCAAATCCAAGCGATCGATTTGCTCCGGCGATTGCTTAGCCTTAAAATAAGACAAAACACGTAAACTAAGCTGGGAATTCACCGGCGAAGGCCCTCCGGCGTGAGAATAAGTTCACGGTTTGTAGTGAGAGAAACTAAATTGACAGAGTTTCGAAATATCAAATGTAACGTACCAGAATATGGAAATTATGGCTTGTATTTATAATGATGGATTGACAGAATCCATGTTGAACTTGGACTGTAAAGAGATAAGGTATAATCCTAAGAGGATTATATCTGTTAGAGAGTCCTTGTTTGATCTGAATTAATGTACGAGGTGGTTACAATTCTGATAAGATTGTAACTTTTGAATCCTTAGTTGACTGGGATTGTAAGAGCTACTTGTCGGAAAGACGAGGAGCACAAATTCCTTATCTCGTCATATGATGATATGCCGAGATTCATGAACTCCTTTCCTCGTCATATGTAGATAAGCCGATATGAAGATAGGTCGAGATGAATGATTTTGTCTCCTCGTCATATAAAGATATGATGAGGTGCAAACTTTCCTCTCCTCGTTATTCATGCCCTCTCGGTTCATGATGAGCCAGGGAAGGGAGGAGTAATATGGGGAGCCCGTTGACAACGTCAAGGCCGAGGAAGGCACTTCGTCCTCTATGGAGGCGATCTCGGCATACGAGGGAGGTATCCTCTGCCCTTATAGTTGGTGCATTTATATGTGCTTGCTGGGCCTTGGTAACCTTTGGTCAGCCTTGTTGATGCCGAGATGGATGTACGAGAAGCCCATGTCGTAATTTTGAGATGGATTATGTTATGGCCCAATCCACTTGGGCCTGACCCGGACAAGCCCGTGTTCGTATCTCGGTTTATACTGTTCATAAAGTAATTTTTGTGGTTTAGCATGAAGACAATAATTAAAAATCATGACTAACCATCCTGATGATGGAGGTGGCTTTATATGCAAATCGTTCTAATGTTTGATTGTTTTTAAATATTACTCCCTCTGTTGTGTCTGTCGTTTCAAAATAATATTTTTCATTTTTTTAGTCGTTATTATTATGATCGAATTTTGAGTTATAATTTTAGATTGATTTAATTATAGTAATGAAAATCTAAAATTTGTTGTTGATATTACCATTGATGATGTATTGATAACAAGTTTTAACCTCTCAATGTTCTTTCGTAATAACAGCAAAAGAAGTGAGAATATCATTTTGGAAAGAAGAAGAAAGTATAATAAAGTAGACATGGAGTGAGTACTAAAGAATTAATTAAAAAGCATATTGTAAAGTGATGATGCCAAAATCGTCAAATCAGCCCAAATCCAAGCGATCGGTTTGCTCCGGCGATTGCTTAGCCTGAAAATAAGACGAAACACGTAAACTAAGTCGGGGCTTAACCGGCGAAGGCCCTCCGGCGTGAGAATAAGTTCACGATTTGTAGTGAGAGAACTAAATTGACAGAGTTTCGAAATATCAAAAGTACTGTACCAGAATATGGAAATTATGGCATGTATTTATAATAATGGATTGACAGAATCCATGTTGATCTGAATTAATGTAGGAGGTGGTTACAATTCTGGTAAGATTGTAACAGCTGAATTCTTAGTTGACTAGGATTGTAAGAGCTGCTTGCCGAAAAGCCGAGGAGCACAAAATCCTTATCTCGTCATATGATGATATGCCGAGATGCATGAATTCCTTTCCTCGTCATATATAGATAAGCCGATATGAAGATAGGCCGAGATGAATGATTTTGTCTCCTCGTCATATAAAGATATGACTAGGTGCGAACTTTCCCCTCCTTGTCATTCATGACCTCTCGGTTCATGATGATCTGGGGAAGGGAGGAGTAATATGGGGAGCCCGTTGACAACGTCAAGGCCGAGGAAGGCACTTCGTCCTCTATGGAGGCGATCTCGACATACGAGGGAGGTCTCCTCGACCCTTATAGTTGGGGCATTTATATGTGCTTGTTGGTCCTTGGTAACCTTTGGTCGGCCTTGATGATGCCGAGATGGATGTACGAGAAGCCCATGTCGTAATTTTGAGATGGATTATGTTATGGCCCAATCCACTTGGGCCTGACCCGGACAAGCCCGTGTTCGTATCTCGGTTTATACTGTTCATAAAGTAATTTTTGTGGTTTAGCATGAAGACTTTAATTAAAAATCATGACTAAGCATCCTGATGATGGAGGTGACTTTATATGCAAATCGCTCTAATGTTTGATTGTTTTTAAATATTACTCCCTCTGTTGTGTCTGTCGTTTCAAAATAATATTTTTTCATTTTTTTTGTCGTTATTATTATGATCGAATTTTGAGTTATAATTTTAGATTGATTTAATTATAGTAATGAAAATCTAAAATTTGTTGTTGATATTACCGTTGATGATGTATTGATAACAAATTTTAATCGTTCAATGTCTTTTCTTAATAATGATTTTTCGTAATAACAGAAAAAGAAGTGAGAATATCATTTTGGAATGAAGAAGAAAGTATAAGAAACTAGAAATGGAGTGACTACTAAAGAATTAATTAAAAAGCTTATTGTAAAGTGATGATGCCAAAATCATCAAATCGGCCCAAATCCAAGCGATCGATTTGCTCCGGCGATTGATTAGCCTTAAAATAAGACAAAACATGTAAACTAAGCTGGGGATTCACCGGCGAAGGCCCTCCGGCGTGAGAATAAGTTCACGGTTTGTAGTGAGAGAAACTAAATTGACAGAGTTTCGAAATATCAAAAGTAACGTACCAGAATATGGAAATTATGGCTTGTATTTATAATGATGGATTGACAGAATTCATGTTGAACTTGGACTGTAAAGAGATAAGGTATAATCCTAAGAGGATTATATCTGTTAGAGAGTTCTTGTTTGATCTGAATTAATGTAGGAGGTGGTTACAATTCTGATAAGATTGTAACCGCTGAATCCTTAGTTGGCCCAGGATTGTAAGAGCTACTTGCCAGAAAGACGAGGAGCACAAATTACTTATCTCGTCATATGATGATATGCCGAGATTCATGAATTCCTTTCCTCGTCATATGTAGATAAGCCGATATGAAGATAGGCCGAGATGAATGATTTTGTCTCCTCGTCATATAAAAATATGATGAGGTTCGAACTTTCCTCTCCTCGTCATTCATGCCCTCTCGGTTCATGATGAGCCAGGGAAGGGAGGGGTAATATTGGGAGCCCGTTGACAACGTCAAGGCCGAGGAAGGCACTTCGTCCTCTATGGAGGCGATCTCGGCATACGAGGGAGGTATCCTCTGCCCTTATAGTTGGTGCATTTATATGTGCTTGCAAGGCCTTGGTAACCTTTGGTCGGCCTTGTTGATGCCGAGAAGGATGTACGAGAAGCCCATGTCGTAATTTTGAGATGGATTATGTTATGGCCCAATCCACTTGGGCATGACCCGGACAAGCCCGTGTTCGTATCTCGGTTTATACTGTTCATAAAGTAATTTTTGTGGTTTAGCATGAAGACATTAATTAAAAATCATGACTAACCATCCTGATGATGGAAGTGGCTTTCTATGCAAATCGCTCTAATGTTTGATTGTTTTTAAATATTACTCCCTCTTTTGTGTCTGTCGTTTCAAAATAATATTTTTCATTTTTTTAGTCATTATTATTATGATCGAATTTTGAATTATAATTTTAGATTGATTTAATTATAGTAATGAAAATCTAAAATTTATTGTTGATATTACCATTGATTATGTATTGATAACAAGTTTTAATCTCTCAATGTTCTTTCGTAATAACAGCAAAAGAAGTGAGAATATCATTTTGGAAAGAAGAAGAAAGTATAAGAAAGTAGACACGGAGTGAGTACTAAAGAATTAATTAAAAAACATATTGAAAAGTGATGATGCCAAAATCGTCAAATCAGTCCAAATCCAAGCGATCGGTTTGCTCCGGCGATTGCTTAGCCTGAAAATAAGAAGAAACACGTAAACTAATTTGGGGCTTCACCGACGAAGGCCCTCCGGCGTGAGAATAAGTTCACAGTTTGTAGTGAGACAAACTAAATTGACAGAGTTTCGAAATATCAAAAGTACTGTACCAGAATATGGAAATTATGGCATGTATTTATAATGATGGATTGACAGAATCCATGTTGAATTTGGACTGTAAAGACATAAGGTATAATCCTAAGAGGATTATGTCTGTTAGAGAATCCTTGTTTAATCTTAATTAATGTAGGAGGTGGTTATAATTCTGGTAAGATTGTAACTGCTGAATTCTTAGTTGAATGGGATTGTAAGAGTTGCTTGCCGAAAAGCCGAGGAGCACAAATTCCTTATCTCGTCATATGATGATATGCCAAGATGCATGAATTCCTTTCCTCGTCATATATAGATAAGCCGATATGAAGATAGGCCGAGATGAATGATTTTGACTCCTCGTCATATAAAGATATGACGAGGTGCGAACTTTCCTCTCCTTGTCATTCATGACCTCTCGGTTCATGATGAGCTGGGGAAGGGAGGAGTAATATGGGGAGCCCGTTGACAACGTCAAGGCCGAGGAAGGCACTTTGTCCTCTATGGAGGCGATCTCGGCATACGAGGGAGGTTTCCTCGACCCTTATAGTTAGGGCATTTATATGTGCTTGCTGGGCCTTGGTAACCTTTGGTCGGCCATGATGATGCCGAGATGGATGTACGAGAAGCCCATGTCATAATTTTGAGATGGATTATGTTATGGCCCAATCCACTTGGGCCTGACCCGGACAAGCCGATGTTCGTATCTCAGTTTATACTGTTCATAAAGTAATTTTTGTGGTTTAGCATGAAGACTTTAATTAATAATCATGACTAAACATCCTGATGATGGAGGTGGCTTTATATGCAAATCGCTCTAATGTTTGATTGTTTTTAAATATTACTCCCTCTGTTGTGTATGTCGTTTCAAAATAATATTTTTCATTTTTTTGTCGTTATTATTATGATCGAATTTTGAGTTATAATTTTAGATTGATTTAATTATAGTAATGAAAATCTAAAATTTGTTGTTGATATTACCGTTGATGATGTATTGATAACAAGTTTTAATCGTTCAATGTCTTTTCTTAATAATGATTTTTCGTAATAACAGAAAAAGAAGTGAGAATATCATTTTGGAATGAAGAAAAAAGTATAAGAAACTAGAAATGGAGTGAGTACTAAAGAATTAATTAAAAAGCATATTGTAAAGTGATGATGCCAAAATCATCAAATCAGCCCAGATCCAAGCGATCGATTTGATCCGGCGATTGCTTAGCCTTAAAATAAGACAAAACATGTAAACTAAGTTGGGGATTCACCGAAGAAGGCCCTCCGGCGTGAGAATAAGTTCACGGTTTGTAATGAGAGAAACTAAATTGACAGAGTTTCGAAATATCAAAAGTAACGTACCAGAATATGGAAATTATGGCTTGTATTTATAATGATGGATTGACAGAATCCATGTTGAACTTGGACTATAAAGAGATAAGGTATAATCCTAAGAGGATTATATCTGTTAGAGAGTTCTTGTTTGATCTGAATTAATGTAGGAGGTGGTTACAATTCTGATAAGATTGTAACTGCTGAATCCTTAGTTGACTGGGATTGTAAGAGCTACTTGCCGGAAAGACGAGGAGCACAAATTCCTTATCTCGTCATATGATGATATGCCGAGATTCATGAATTCCTTTCCTTGTCATATGTAGATAAGCCGATATGAAGATAGGCCGAGAAGAATGATTTTGTCTCCTCGTCATATAAAGATATGATGAGGTTTGAACTTTCCTCTCCTCGTCATTCATGCCCTCTCGGTTCATGATGAGCCAGGGAAGGGAGGAGTAATATGGGGAGCCCATTGACAACGTCAAGGCCGAGGAAGGCACTTCGTCCTCTATGGAGGCGATCTCGGCATACGAGGGAGGTATCCTCTGCCCTTATAGTTGGTGCATTTATATGTGCTTGCAAGGCCTTGGTAACCTTTAGTCGGCCTTGTTGATGTCGAGATGGATGTACGAGAAGCCCATGTCGTAATTTTGAGATGGATTATGTTATGGCCGAATCCACTTGGGCATGACCCGGACAAGCCCGTGTTCGTATTTCGGTTTATACTGTTCATAAAGTAATTTTTGTGGTTTAGCATGAAGACATTAATTAAAAATCAAGACTAACCATCCTGATGATGGAAGTGGCTTTCTATGAAAATCGCTCTAATGTTTGATTATTTTTAAATATTACTCCCTCTGTTGTGTCTGTCGTTTCAAAATAATATTTTTCATTTTTTTAGTCGTTATTATTATGATCGAATTTTGAGTTATAATTTTAGATTGATTTAATTATAGTAATTAAAATCTAAAATTTATTGTTGATATTACCATTGATGAAGTATTGATAACAAATTTTAATCTCTCAATGTTCTTTCGTAATAACAGCAAAAGAAGTGAGAATATCATTTTGGAAAGAAGAAGAAAGTATAAGAAAGTAGACATGGAGTGAGTACTAAAGAATTAATTAAAAAGCATATTGTAAAGTGATGATGCCAAAATCGTCAAATCAGCCCAAATCCAAGCGATCGGTTTGCTCCGGCGATTGCTTAGCCTGAAAATAAGACGAAACACGTAAACTAAGTCGGGGCTTCACCGGCGAAGGCCCTCCGGCATGAGAATAAGTTCACGGTTCGTAGTGAGAGAAACTAAATTGACAGAGTTTCGAAATATCAAAAGTACCGTACCTGAATATGGAAATTATGGCTTGTATTTATAATGATGGATTGACAGAATCCATGTTGAACTTGGACTGTAAAGAGATACGGTATAATCCTAAGAGGATTATATCTGTTAGAGAGTCCTTGTTTGATCTGAATTAATGTAGGAGGTGGTTACAATTCTGATAAGATTGTAACTTTTGAATCCTTATTTGACTGGGATTGTAAGAGCTACTTGTCGGAAAAACGAGGAGCACAAATTCCTTATCTCGTCATATGATATGCCGAGATTCATGAATTCCTTTCCTCGTCATATGTAGATAAGCCGATATGAAGATAGGTCGAGATGAATGATTTTGTCTCCTCGTCATATAAAGATATGATGAGGTGCAAACTTTCCTCTCCTCGTCATTCATGCCCTCTCGGTTCATGATGAGCCAGGGAAGGGAGGAGTAATATGGGGAGCCCGTTGACAACGTCAAGGCCGAGGAAAGCACTTCGTCCTCTATGGAGGCGATCTCGGCATACGAGGGAGGTATCCTCTGCCCTTATAGTTGGTGCATTTATATGTGCTTGCTGGGCCTTGGTAACCTTTGGTCAGCCTTGTTGATGCCAAGATGGATGTACGAGAAGCCCATGTCGTAATTTTGAGATGGATTATGTTATGGCCCAATCCACTTGGGCCTGACCCGGACAAGCCCGTGTTCGTATCTCGGTTTATACTGTTCATAAAGTAATTTTTGTGGTTTAGCATGAAGACAATAATTAAAAATCATGACTAACCATCCTGATGATGGAGGTGGCTTTATATGCAAATCGTTCTAATGTTTGATTGTTTTTAAATATTACTCCCTCTGTTGTGTCTCAGCTGCTTCAAAATAATATTTTTCATTTTTTTAGTCGTTATTATTATGATCGAATTTTGAGTTATAATTTTAGATTGATTTAATTATAGTAATGAAAATCTAAAATTTGTTGTTGATATTACCATTGATGATGTATTGATAACAAGTTTTAACCTCTCAATGTTCTTTCGTAATAACAGCAAAAGATGTGAGAATATCATTTTGGAAAGAAGAAGAAAGTAGACACGGAGTGAGTACTAAAGAATTAATTAAAAAGCATATTGTAAAGTGATGATGCCAAAATCGTCAAATCAGCCCAAATCCAAGCGATCGGGTTGCTCCGTCGATTGCTTAGCCTGAAAATAAGACGAAACACGTAAACTAATTCGGGGCTTCACCGACGAAGGCCCTCCGGCGTGAGAATAAGTTCACGGTTTGTAGTGAGAGAAACTAAATTGACAGAGTTTCGAAATATCAAAAGTACTGTACCAGAATATGGAAATTATGGCATGTATTTATAATGATGGATTGAAAAAATCCATGTTGAACTTGGACTGTAAAGACATAAGGTATAATCCTAAGAGGATTATGTCTGTTAGAGAATCCTTGTTTAATCTGAATTAATGTAGGAGGTGGTTATAATTTATGTAAGATTGTAACTGCTGAATTCTTAGTTGACTGGGATTGTAAGAGTTGCTTGCCGAAAAGCCGAGGAGCACAAATTCCTTATCTCGTCATATGATGATATGCCGAGATGCATGAATTCCTTTCCTCGTCATATATAGATAAGCCGATATGAATATAAGCCAAGATGAATGATTTTGTCTCCTCGTCATATAAAGATATGATGAGGTGCGAACTTTCCTCTCCTTGTCATTCTTGACCTCTCGGTTCATGATGAGCTGGGGAAGGGAGGAGTAATATGGGGAGCCCGTTGACAACGTCAAGGCCGAGGAAGGCACTTCGTCCTCTATGGAGGCGATCTCGGCATACGAGGGAGGTTTCCTCGACCATTATAGTTAGGGCATTTATATGTGCTTGCTGGGCCTTAGTAACCTTTGGTCGGCCATGATGATGCCGAGATGGATGTACGAGAAGCCCATGTCATAATTTTGAGATGGATTATGTTATGGCCCAATCCACTTGGGCCTGACCCGGACAAGCCCGTGTTCGTATCTCGATTTATACTGTTCATAAAGTAATTTTTGTGGTTTAGCATGAAGACTTTAATTAATAATCATGACTAAACATCCTGATGATGGAGGTGGCTTTATATGCAAATCGCTCTAATGTTTGATTGTTTTTAAATATTACTCCCTCTGTTGTGTCTGTCGTTTCAAAATAATATTTTTCATTTTTTTTGTCGTTATTATTATGATCGAATTTTGAGTTATAATTTTAGATTGATTTAATTATAGTAATGAAAATCTAAAATTTGTTGTTGATATTACCGTTGATAATGTATTGATAACAAGTTTTAATCGTTCAATGTCTTTTCTTAATAATGTTTTTTCGTAATAACAGAAAAAGAAGTGAGAATATCATTTTGGAATGAAGAAAAAAGTATAAGAAACTAGAAATGGAGTGAGTACTAAAGAATTAATTAAAAAGTATATTGTAAAGTGATGATGCCAAAATCATCAAATCAGCCCAGATCCAAGCGATCGATTTGCTACGGCGATTGCTTAGCCTTAAAATAAGACAAAACATGTAAACTAAGCTGGGGATTCACCGGCGAAGGCCCTCCGGCGTGAGAATAAGTTCACGGTTTGTAATGAGAGAAACTAAATTGACAGAGTTTCGAAATATCAAAAGTAACGTACCAGAATATGGAAATTATGGCTTGTATTTATAATGATGGATTGACAGAATCCATGTTGAACTTGGACTGTAAAGAGATAAGGTATAATCCTAAGAGGATTATATCTGTTAGAGAGTTCTTGTTTGATCTGAATTAATGTAGGAGGTGGTTACAATTCTGATAAGATTGTAACTGCTGAATCCTTAGTTGACTGGGATTGTAAGAGCTACTTGCCAGAAGGACGAGGAGCACAAATTCCTTATCTCGTCATATGATGATATGCCGAGATTCATGAATTCCTTTCCTCGTGATATGTAGATAAGCCGATACGAAGATAGGCCGAGATGAATGATTTTGTCTCCTCGTCATATAAAGATATGATGAGGTTTGAACTTTCCTCTCCTCGTCATTCATGCCCTCTCGGTTCATGATGAGCCAGGGAAGGGAGGAGTAATATGGGGAGCCCATTGACAACGTCAAGGCCGAGGAAGGCACTTCGTCCTCTATGGAGGCGATCTCGGCATACGAGGGAGGTATCCTCTGCCCTTATAGTTGGTGCATTTATATGTGCTTGCAAGGCCTTGGTAACCTTTGGTCGGCCTTGTTGATGCCGAGATGGATGTACGAGAAGCGCATGTCGTAATTTTGAGATGGATTATGTTATGGCCCAATCCACTTGGGCATGACCCGGACAAGCCCGTGTTCGTATTTCGGTTTATACTGTTCATAAAGTAATTTTTGTGGTTTAGCATGAAGACATTAATTAAAAATCATGACTAACCATCCTGATGATGGAGGTGGCATTCTATGCAAATCGCTCTAATGTTTGATTGTTTTTAAATATTACTCCCTCTGTTGTGTCTGTCGTTTCAAAATAATATTTTTCATTTTTTTAGTCGTTATTATTATGATCGAATTTTGAGTTATAATTTTAGATTGATTTAATTATAGTAATGAAAATCTAAAATTTGTTGTTGATATTACCATTGATGATGTATTGATAACAAGTTTTAATTTCTCAATGTTCTTTCGTAATAACAACAAAAGAAGTGAGAATATCATTTTGGAAAGAAGAAGAAAGTATAAGAAAGTAGACATGGAGTGAGTACTAAAGAATTAATTAAAAAGCATATTGTAAAGTGATGATGCCAAAATCGTCAACTCAGCCCAAATCCAAGCGATCGGTTTGCTCCGGCGATTGCTTAGCCTGAAAATAAGACGAAACACGTAAACTAAGTCGGGGCTTCACCGGCGAAGGCCCTAAGGCGTGAGAATAAGCTCACGGTTTGTAGTGAGAGAAACTAAATTGACAGAGTTTCGAAATATCAAAAGTACTGTACCAGAATATGGAAATTATGGCATGTATTTATAATGATGGATTGACAGAATCCATGTTGAACTTGGACTGTAAAGACATAAGGTATAATCCTAAGAGGATTATGTCTGTTAGAGAATCCTTGTTTGATCTGAATTAATGGAGGAGGTGGTTACAATTCTGGTAAGATTGTAACTGCTGAATTCTTAGTTGACTGGGATTGTAAGAGCTGCTTGCCGAAAAGCCGAGGAGCACAAATTCCTTATCTCGTCATATGATGATATGCCGAGATGCATGAATTCCTTTCCTCGTCATATATAGATAAGCTGATATGAAGGTAGGCCGAGATGAATGATTTTGTCTCCTCGTCATATAAAGAAATGACGAGGTGCGAACTTTCCTCTTCTTGTCATTCATGACCTCTCGGTTCATGATGAGCTGGGGAAGGGAGGAGTAATATGGGGAGCCCGTTGACAACGTCAAGGCCGAGGAAGGCACTTCATCCTCTATGGAGGCGATCTCGGCATACGAGGGAGGTCTCCTCGACCCTTATAGTTGGGGCATTTATATGTGCTTGCTGGGCCTTGGTAACCTTTGGTCGGCCTTGATGATGCCGAGATGGATGTACGAGAAGCCCTTGTCATAATTTTGAGATGGATTATGTTATGGCCCAATCCACTTGGGCCTGACCCGGACAAGCCCGTGTTCGTATCTCGGTTTATACTGTTCATAAAGTAATTTTTGTGGTTTAGCATGAAGATTTTAATTCAAAATCATGACTAACCATCCTGATGATGGAGGTGGCTTTATATGCAAATCGCTCTAATGTTTGATTGTTTTTAAATATTACTCCCTCTGTTGTGTCTGTCGTTTCAAAATAATATTTTTCATTTTTTTTGTCGTTACTATTATGATAAAATTTTGAGTTATAATTTTAGATTGATTTAATTATAGTAATGAAAATCTAAAATTTGTTGTTGATATTACCGTTGATGATGTATTGATAACATGTTTTAATCTCTCAATGTTTTTCGTAATAATGTTTTTTCGTAATAACAACAAAAGAAGTGAGAATATCATTTTGGAACGAAGAAGAAAGTATAAGAAAGACATGGAGTGAGTACTAAAGAATTAATTAAAAAGCATATTGTAAAGTGATGATGCCAAAATCGTCAAATCAGCCCAAATCCAAGCGATCGGTTTGTTCAGGCGATTGCTTAGCCTAAAAATAAGACAAAACACGTAAAATAAGCCCGGGCTTCACCGGCGAAGGCCCTCCGGCGTGAGAATAAGTTCACAGTTTGTAGTGAGAGAAACTAAATTGGCAGAGTTTCAAAATATCAAAAGTAACGTACCAGAATATGGAAATTATGGCTTGTATTTATAATGATGGATTGACAGAATCCATGTTGAACTTGGACTGTAAATACATAAGGTATAATCCTAAGAGGATTATATATGTTTGAGAGTCCTTGTTTGATCTGAATTAATGTAGGAGGTGGTTACAATTCTGATAAGATTGTAACTGTTGAATCCTTAGTTGACTGGGATTGTCAGAGCTGCTTGCCGGAAAGCCGAGGAGCACAAATTCCTTATCTCGTCATATGATGATATGCCGAGATGCATGAATTCCTTTCCTCGTCATATGTAGATAAGACGATATGAAGATAGGCCGAGATGAATGATTTTGTCTCCTCGTCATATAAAGATATGACGAGGTGCGAACTTTCCTCTCCTCGTCATTCATGACCTTTCGGTTCTTGATGAGCCGGAGAATGGAGGAGTAATATAGGGAGCCTGTTGACAACGTCAAGGCCGAGGAAGGCACTTCGTCCTCTATGGAGGTGATCTCGGCATACGAGGGAGGTCTCCTCGGCCCTTATAGTTGGGGCATTTATATGTGCTTGCTGGGCCTTGGTAACCTTTGGTCGGCCTTGTTGATGCCAAGATGGATGTACGAGAAGCCCATGTCATAATTTTGAGATGGATTATGTTATGGCCCAATCCACTTGGGCCTGACCCGGACAAGCCAGTGTTCGTATCTCGGATTATACTGTTCATAAAGTAATTTTTGTGATTTAGCATGAAGACATTAATTAAAAATCATGACTAACAATCCTGATGATGGAGGTGGCTTTATATGCTAATCGCTCTAATGTTTGATTGTTTTTAAATATTACTCCCTCTGTTGTGTCTGTCGTTTCAAAATAATATTTTTCATTTTTTTGTCGTTATTATTATGATCGAATTTTGAGTTATAATTTTAGATTGATTTAATTATAGTAATGAAAATCTAAAATTTGTTGTTGATATTACCGTTAATGATGTATTGATAACAAGTTTTAATCGCTCAATGTCTTTTCTTAATAATGTTTTTTCGTAATAACACAAAAAGAAGTGAGAATATCATTTTGGAATGAAGAAGAAAGTATAAGAAACTAGAAATTGAGTGAGTACTAAAGAATTAATTAGAAAGCATATTGTAAAGTGATGATGCCAAAATCATCAAATCAGCCCAAATCCAAGCGATCGATTTATTCCGGCGATTGCTTAGCCTTAAAATAAGACAAAACCCGTAAACTAAGATGGGGATTCACCGGCGAAGGCCCTCCGGCGTGAGAATAAGTTCACGTTTTGTAGTGAGAGAAACTAAATTGACAGAGTTTTGAAATATCAAAAGTAACTTACCAGAATATGGAAATTATGGCTTGTATTTATAATGATGGATTGACGATATCCATGTTGAACTTGGACTGTAAAGAGATAAGGTATAATCATAAGAAGATTATATCTGTTAGAGAGTTCTTGTTTGATCTGAATTAATGTAGGAGGTGGTTACAATTCTGATAAGATTGTAACTGCTGAATCCTTAGTTGACTGGGATTGTAAGAGCTACTTGTCGGAAAGACGAGGAGCACAAATTCCTTATCTCGTCATATGATGATATGCCGAGATTCATGAATTCCTTTCCTCGTCATATGTAGATAAGCCGATATGAAGATAGACCAAGATGAATGATTTTGTCTCCTCGTCATATAAAGATATGATGAGGTGCGAACTTTCCTCTCCTCGTCATCCATGCCCTCTCGGTTCATGATGAGCCAGGGAAGGGAGGAGTAATATGGGGAGCCCGTTGACAACGTCAAGGCCGTGGAAGGCACTTCGTCCTCTATGGAGGCGATCTCGGCATACGAGGGAGGTATCCTCTGCCCTTATAGTTGGTGCATTTATATGTGCTTGCTGGGCCTTGGTAACCTTTTGTCGGCCTTGTTGATGCCGAGATGGATGTATGAAAAGCCCATGTCGTAATTTTGAGATGGATTATGTTATGGCCCAATCCACTTGGGCCTGACCCGGACAAGCCCGTGTTCGTATCTCGGTTTATATTGTTCATAAAGTAATTTTTGTGGTTTAGCATGAAGACATTAATTAAAAATCATGACTAACCATCCTGATGATGGTGGTGGCTTTATATGCAAATCGCTCTAATGTTTGATTGTTTTTATATATTACTCCCTCTGTTGTGTCTGTCGTTTCAAAATAATATTTTTCATTTTTTTAGTCGTTATTATTATGATCGAATTTTGAGTTATAATTTTAGATTGATTTAATTATAGTAATGAAAATCTAAAATTTGTTGTTGATATTACCATTGATGATGTATTGATAACAAGTTTTAATCTCTCAATGTTCTTTCGTAATAACAGCAAAAGAAGTGAGAATATCATTTTGGAAAGAAGAAGAAAGTATAAGAAAGTAGACATGGAGTGAGTACTAAAGAATTAATTAAAAAGCATATTGTAAAGTGATGATGCCAAAATCGTCAAATCAGCCCAAATCCAAGCGATCGGTTTGCTCCGGCGATTGCTTAGCCTGAAAATAAGACGAAACACGTAAACTATGCCGGCCGGGCTTCACCGGCGAAGGCCCTCCGGCATGAGAAAATTAATGGAGTTTAGCCCTAGGAGGCCTATCTTCTTCTTCATCCTTATCCTCATCATCATTGTCTTCGTTGTTCTCTTTCGCTTGTTATCCATCCTCATGACATATCGATCGAGTTGCCTTCATCAACCCACCTTTGGATCATCCTTTTGAGGGCGATGCAATTCTCAGTGTTGTGACCATAGTCTTTGTGGAAATCACAGTGCTTTGAAGGGTCACGTGGGTACTTTGGTTGGTCACAGAGTGGACGGGGATTTGGAAGATTCACCAATTGCATGATTTCTGTTTTTTTACCCATTTCTATTTCATCAAGCCTCTTCTTCAGCATCAATAGTTCTCTGGCATCAATACCGGAACTGAAGTGAGAGCTCCGGTGGGAACTTCGGTGGGATCTTTCTCTTGCGTAACAATTCACCCTTCTATGTTCCTCGGGCTCTTGGTAGTTATCTCCATGACTGTATGAATCCCTATCTCTCCTTTGTTCCTTCTCGGATGGAGGAATTCTGTGACGAGGAGGGCTCCTCGGCCGATGAGGGCTCTTGTGACGAGATGGGCTTCTAGGTCGAGGAGGGTAGTTGGAACGAGAAGGAACATTGTGACGGGGTGGTGTTCTTTGCTTTCCCTGACTGAGCCTTACTCGCAAGTCAGTAGGGTTTACCTCCTGGTCCTTTTGTTGGTTCAGGTGACTCCTCAGATCTATCACGTCCCTCTCGTTCTCCTGTCCCCTTGACTTAAGACGAGGTGGAATTTTTGGAGGGCTTTGCTTAGAACGTACACCAATCAATACGAGGGGGATTTTGGCCGTGAGGAAGACTTTCTCCATTCCTCGAACTACCACGCCTGTCGTCCTGACTTTCCCCTTCGAAGGAATTTCCAGTCCTCGTAAGCATCATAAATTCAGCCAACGAATGCTCGAGATTCAATTGCAACAGAGCATTTTGAGTTTCATAAATATGTTGCAAAGTCTCCATTTGTTGGTGCAGGAGAGTCCTACTGATTTTCAAAAGGAACAAATTTTTTACGGCGAAACGAGAATTATTTCGTGCCAAAATTGACGTTTTTCGGGCGGAATTTTGATTATCGACGCACAAAATTCCGGCAAACAAGAAATTACGTACTATTCAATGGGTATTCAAAGCGTTTCCGGCAATGGAACCAAAGCGATCTTTTGCCCGAGAAATGATCGGATCTGCCCAAATCCGGTGGTAGGTGTTATCCCAGCGATTGAATAGCCTGAAACAGAGAAACAAACACGTAAACTAAGCCGGGACTTCTCCGGCGAAGCCCCTCCGGCATGAGAGTAAGTATTTGCTTTGTGAGAGAGAGTCAATTGACAAGAGTTTCGAGTCAAAAGATAACGTACCAAATAATGTGAATTATGGCTTGTATTTATAGGCATAGCAATGTATAATCCATATTGAATTAGATTGCTAAGAGATAAGATATGAATCCTAAGAGGATTATATTAGTTGAGTCCTTGCCGGATAGGAATTTGTATGTGAGGTGGTTACAATCCTAGGGGAATTATAACTGCTCAATGTCTCAGTTTGAATAGGATTACGTAAATTGCACTTCTGCACGTGAGCCAAGCTGGACTCTCCTCGTCATACGTAGCCAGGTCGGCCTACGATGAGCCAGTGAAAAGATACGAAGGAACTGGGGGAGGCCCAATTCCTGGTAACTTGTTGGCCTAGGAGGCCCCCTCTTCATCAAGGGAGCTCAGCTCGGCCTTGGAGGGAGATCTCCCTCGGCATTGAATCTTTGGCCTAAGTTATTTCGCCCACTAAGTCTAGGTCATCTTAGTGAAATGATGAGAAGGCTTAGTTCGAGGAAGGTAGAGAAGCCCGTTTCCCTCCTCGTACATCATTCTTTGCAGGATTATGTTTAAGACCCAATCTACTTGGGCCTTGCCCGAACTAGCCCATATTTGTACTTAGGTTATATACCGTTCATTATCGATAGGGATTTTTCAATAAAAACGGATGTCTTACATTAATAATGACCAAACATATTGTATCCTTCATATTATTTTCTTTAAATCAGTGTGTGTGTGTGTGTGTTGATAGTGGTAGTTTTATGCTGATGGTGGTGGTATTGTGGTGATGCATGTGGTCGGTGACGGTGGTTATTGATGGTCAGTAGGGGAAAGGGTAATATAATTATTAAAGAAATATATAATAATGTTTTATAATATAAATAATATTTTCTTAAAAAAATAAAAATAATAATTTTAAAATATTAAAAGAATTTACTGCAAAAAATATATTAAAAAAGTTATACATTGAAAAATATTTAGACTTGTCAATTTAGGTCTATGAATAAAGGGTAGATTGGGCATATAATCATAAATAACCCCAGTTAAGTCCCACATGTAAGGCATGTGTTACTTAACGGGTTTTTCTTTGAATTTTCGTCCAAAAATCCTAATTTGACTAACGTTGGTAACTTTGGATACTAAATTGACAAAATTAGAACATCAGACCTGATTGGCACACACAACCCCCCCCCCCTAAACTTTGGACCTTTTGTCATTTGCCATCTCTAAATATTTAATTTTAATCCAATTTGTATTAATGTTTCTAACGGATTTTTGAAATGCACTTATTATTATGAGTAGGTATATATGATCTAGCACTAAAACAAAATAAACTATAGTGTCTTATATATAATTCTTATATTTCAAATTATGTTTTGAAGGAAAAAAATAAAAAAATTGTCAAACAAAAATAAATTCAAAAGATTGGACCACGAGGAGAAAAATAATGCAAAGTACCATTGCATTATTTGAAAGTGTAACCATATGGTACATGTCCTCTCAAAAAAAATAATAATAATAATAATAACATACGGTACATGTAATCTGAATTAACGTTAGTTAACAACCCTAATATAATGTTGCTTCAAAACCCAAAATGACTTACTGTTCAAACTATTGCCTGGAATGTCCTCTTTTTTGAAACTCGCTACACCGTGTAGCGAGTTAACAACCCTAATATAATGTTGCTTCAAAACCCTAATATAAAAAAATTGTCAAACAAAAATAAATTCAAAAGGAATTTTTTCTCAAATAATCCCGTTTTACTTTTTTATTTACCAAAATGACTTACTGTTCAAACTATTGCCTGGAATGTCCTCTTTTTTGAAACTCGCTACACCGTGTAGCGAGTTTGACTAGGGTTGGTCAAAACTCGCTACACCGTGTAGCGAGTTTAGGATAATTAATTTAGGCCGTTGGAAAATTAATTACGGCATTTAATTAAACTAAACTCGCTACACGGTGTAGCGAGCTTGGTATTAAACTCGCTACACCGTGTAGCTAGTTATTTAAAACTCTTTTCACCAGTTTACGTCTTCATTCAAACAATCTCAAAAAAAAAAAACACTTACAGTCGCCGGCGAGAGAGAGAAGAAGAAGGGAAGAAAGAAGCACCGATCAATCAATCAAGATTTTGTCAAGTAATTCAACCTTTTTTTAATTGTAAGTTTAAATTTCTGTATTGTATTAAATTTTTACTTTGATTTTATTATTTATTTACTTATAAATTTTTACTTTGATTTTAATTGTAAGTTTAAATTTCTGTATTGCATTATATTATTTGAAAGTGTAACCATATGGTACATGTCCTCTCAAAAAAAAAAAAATAATAATAACATATGGTACATGTAATCTGAATTAACGTTAGTTAACAACCCTAATATAATGTTGCTTCAAAACCCAAACTTATTATAATGTTGAAGGAAATTGTTTGCTATAAATAGGTATCTCCATTACCCAAGAAAATCACCCCCATTGACTAGCCAAAGAAAGAAGCTAAATAAAAAAGCTCCATACTAATGGCTGTCAAAATTTGTTCAGCGCTTATAGTTTTTCTCACCTTCTTCCTAGCCTTCCATTATGTGGTGTTGGTCTCCGATGCCGCTAGAGAGCTCGACATAGAAATGGTTGTAGCATCGGCAGACAACACTACCAACGCTGCAGGCGAGGTCGTGACCTACTGGGGCCGCGATAGTAGGGAAAGAAGTTTGGCGGACACATGTACTTATGGCAGCTACGACTTTGTTATCATTTCTTTCCTTTCAAGTTTTGGCAACAACAGGGCACCGGTGTTGAGTTTGTCCGGCCATTGTGATCCATCTAATGGCGGATGCCGATTGCTCAGCAACGACATCCGATCATGCCAAAGGCGAGGTGTTAAGGTACTAGTCTCCCTTGGTGGGCCCCCCGGTGGGTATGGCTTAACGACCGTAGATAGCCAAAGTGTTGCGCTCGCGGACTATCTTTGGAACACCTTCCTTGGTGGAGTTTCGACCTCTAGACCATTTGGGCCGGCAGCACTAGACGGCATAGACTTTGACATTCGCGGAGGTATACTAAACTACCTTCCGGTTGTCAGAAGGCTATCATATTATAGCACCTCCATTAGAAAGGTTTACATAACCGGATCATCTCCATGTCTGACGTGGCCACCCGCTATAAGAAGGTTTGGTG
Source organism: Adenophora triphylla var. japonica (assembly GCA_022495995.1). Classification (NCBI taxonomy): domain Eukaryota; kingdom Viridiplantae; phylum Streptophyta; class Magnoliopsida; order Asterales; family Campanulaceae; genus Adenophora; species Adenophora triphylla. The sequence continues at coordinate 39,015 of JAFEMH010002631.1, forward strand.
ATGCCTACGACTCTGGGGTCGTTGATTATGCGTTTCTCCATTTCTACAATTTATATGCCGATGATCAAACATGCGAGTATGACCCTACTACTGTAGCCGGGTTTAAGGATGCATGGCATCTATGGGGAACTCTTCCTGTTCAGAAAATATTTTTCGGGACATTGGCTTCCATTGAAGCGGGGATTAGTGGCTATATTTCTCCAGGTGTATTTGAATCTGAAATTCTTCCATTCATTAAAGGGACACCAAAGTATGGAGGAGTTATGGTTTGGAATAACTATTTTGATGAACTAAGTGGCTTCACTGCTGCTATCAGGCCAAGTCTCTAAGTAAATAGATCCATCATCTCTGCCCATCCTCATTATCATTACTTCCTTTGGTTGTTGCAAACTTTTGTTTTTGTTTTTGTGTGTCGTTTGTGTGTTTATGATTTGTGTACTTATGTTTCAGAATAAAAGCAGCCACTTATTGTATATAAATGCTTTCATTTGTTGTTATTTTATGTCCCACTTATAATTCCGACCCTATTATCCATACTCACATCAATTTAATATTATATACATTTTATTAATTCTCGTGCACCGACAATAAACGGATCCAACTATAGTCGGATCTCAAGATATTACAGCGGAACTAATCGAATAGTTCAAGAAGCAAAAATAATTTTTAAATTAAATTTATGGCTAATGAATTTGGCTAATAAAACTTTACAACTGTTTACAAAGAAAAAAATTATTACATGAGAACTATTGACATCCTTCGTCTTCTCATAAGTGAGAAGACGAAGGTCAGAAGCATTAGCTTCCGAAACTTTGGCTAAAGTGTGATCAATGTGCTGCTTCGATTTATGTAAATTTCGGCCTAGAATATAACGGTTGTTATGAGAACTATTGACATCCCCCGCTTGCTCCTTCAACTTTGTTGAAATCTTTTTCCAATTTCTAAATCCTTCGGTCACAAACGTTTTACCACCCCCTTGCTTCGACTCGGGTTTGAAGAGATAACAATACAAGCAATATACTGCATCTTTGCTAGTACTATATTTCAACCAGTTATACTTTTGTACCATTTTGAATCAAATTTGCGATTTGATCCTGAGATTCTGACTTTTTAAATTCATGAACTTTTGGTTGAGAAGGGCCCTTCAACAAATATGTTCTTCGAATATTTTCCAACCCTTTCTTTGTCACGAGCAAGGCGTAAATCGAAAATCGCATACCGGGGTCAAACACAAGTTGAGTCATATCAGACTCTACTTGTGGATAAGAATGAAGGCTTTGAGGAATCTTGGGATATTATCTCGAGCATTTGATGCTATATCAGACTCTACTTGTGGATCGGAATGAAGGCTTTGAGAAAATGCAGGATATTATCTTGAGCATTTAATCTTTGGAACATTGGGCTCTTGGATATTGGGCTTTGTAATAGGTATTTGAGAATTAGGCACTTTAATTTGGATTTTGGGCATTATGATGCAGGACAACATCTTGAATGGGCTCTATCACATTCTCTTGGACACTAGTCCCTTGAACTTGAGGCTCTTGATCGTATATTGTGAGGGTTTCAATTTTTTGAAATAATTTTCCAAAAGCTGTTTCGAATGCATATAATGAATAAAAGTGAAAAAGAAACAATAATATATTTCAACAAAAACAAATCCCTCAACAAACAAGGCTATTGGCCATAAACAAATATACTCTAATATCAATGGTCATAAATAAATACTCTACAATTTCAAACATTAAGGAAGATTATAGTTTAAAATTAAAAACCCTCCCCCATTATAGGATGTGTGCCTAATTAACGCAGAGAAGTCTCCTCCCCTCTGTCGCAAATCTGAACGGCCCCTTAACAGAAGGATCACATAATATGATGCGATAATGGAAAATAGATTTGGGCCTAAACGAGAAATGGAGCCCAACCCACATTAATGGGCCTAGTGCGTGTAGAAATGGGCCAAATACGTCTCTGTGGGCCATAAGGAAGGCCCCGGGGCGGAAAAGACGTGCGGGATAAGTCGACCCCCCGCACAGGCGGCATGTGGGAGTAAGCAGGTCGAGCTTGATACCCCGGGAAAGTGAATGTACAGCGATAGGCCGAGGGCGGGAAGTAGCGTTGCCGACATAGTTAAGGTTGGCCAACCATGAACGTGGCCGCCAGGTTGGTGATTGTCGCCGGCAGCTTGCATGAAATGTGATCCCGCATCATATCGAAGCTGTCAACTGTAGATTGATTTGACAAGGTGAACAGTGAAATTACACTAACTTCGAGTTGGTTGGGGATCCCATACGGATGATTGACATGTGTCCCCCCATGTGCAAGGCACGTAAGGGGCAGGAAGTATAAAATAGAGGAATAGTACATTTGCATGGTATGTTCTCTCTCTCTACCCTCTAAACTCTCTCTCTCTCTCTCTCTCTCTAGGGTTTCCATTGATATTGCCATTTCTGTGAACTTCTAATCTTACTCTCACGCCGAAGGGGTTTTGCCGGAGCCACCCCCGGCCTAGTTTACGTGTGTGCATGTGTGTAGGAGACAAGCCGAAGGAAGAACAGCCGTGGTATCCTCTTGTTTTCGAGATCTGTGCAACCATTGATTTTGGATGGCGGCATAAGTTGGTTCCGTTGCCGGACTTGAATTTCTTTCTTTGGTTGATTGGCAAGAGCTTGATCGGTTTACGTGTTTCATTTTCGGTGATTCTTTGGTGTTGGGGTTTTACATTCTTGTAGTTCGTGTTCTTGGCCCGAGAAAATTGTTTTCGAACATCTTTGTTTGTGTTTTCGGTGTTGGGTTTGGTTATTTCTTTGATTGTGAGCCCGTAAAGTGACCGGAATGGTGCAAGAAAAGAATACTCGAGGCAAAGGTTACCTGAATCCGGTTACGGAGACCCTCAACCATAAGGATGCCCGCAGGGCCAGATCGGGGACTGCGCGGGAAGGTGAGGTGCACACCTCTGAGACTGATTCCGCGGTCAGGAGTGCTAGAAGGCGAGAAGATAGGGAACGAGCTGAAAGGAATAAAGGAAAGGCTGGTGAGCATAATCCCGCTCCCTCAAAGACTGATGATGCAAGAGCGACAGCCAGCCAGTTGAGGAAAGAGAATGAGTTAATGATGAAAGTTCTCGCAAATAATGAGAGGCTGAGAAAGATGGGTGAGGAACCCACCGATAACCCGCCCGAGATGTCGGCTGGAACGGCGGGAAGAGCCCAAAGAGAATATCGGGATGTTAGTCAGAGTGTAGCTCAGGGAGATGTTAGGCGGGCGAGGGATATGCCGCCGCCTAGGGATAAAGATAGAAATCATAGGAGGCGAGATGTGACCAAGGCGAGATCCGAGGGTGCTGCGGTCAAGAGAAAGCATCCAGATCGCGAAGAGGGAAGGAGAATGAGAATCTATCACAAATCGGGAAAATCGTGTGACGAGTCTTATTATTATGAATACGAAAGTGATGAGGATCGACAGCAGACAGAGATTATGTGCCTAGTCGCTCGAGATATTCGGATGATGGGACCTACAGGGAAGAAAGGTCGCAAAGGTCAAGGCAGTTTGATAGAGCTCACCAAGACGAGGTGTCGCCACGCGATAAAGACCGTCGACGGCGTGAAAGGAGGAATAGGGAAAAGGAGAGAGAAAGGGCAGAGAAAGCCGTAGAAGCGGAGAAAGTTGCAGAGGCGGTTAAGGCCGCAGAGGCTTTGAAAGCCGCCGAGATGGCTAGAGCCGCGGAATTGGAGAAGGCTAAGAAAGATGAGGATGATAAGTGGAAATCCGAGATGGCGGAAATGGCGAGGAAGATTAAAGAGTTAGAGGCGGGAACCAAGCCCGTGGAAGTGAAAGGTTCTTACTTGGCCCCGTTTGCAAAGGATATTCAGATTGCCGCCCCCGACCCATCATTCCGTATGCCAAATTTGCCAAGCTATTCAAGGATCTCTAGTGCTAACACTCATATTGGAGGATTTGAGGTTACTCGTCATTTGTTGGCGACAATGAAGCGGTGATTTGTAAGGCGTTCTGCGAGCACTCTTGTCGATCATGCTTTAGAATGGTTCTTGGCCCGGCCAGTGAATTAGTTCTCGGTTATCAAGATCTTAAGGCGAAGTTTTTAGCGAGATTCAGTGGGTCAGGGGCACAGCCTGTGCAGAAGACCGAGCTATGCAGCCTCAAGCAACATGAAGGAGAGGAGATCTCGGTCTTTACTGACAGATTCATGGGTGTTGCAAATTGGATTGCCGATGTCAGCCAAGGCAAGATTATTATGTTATTCAATGCGAGCTTATTACCTGGGCATTTCAAGCAGGAATTTTGTATGAGGTTGCTAAAGACGACTGACGAGTTGTATGAAAGGGTAAGAGCATTTTGCAGCGGTGGTAAGGAGCAAGGAGTAGAGGTCGCTCATGCGGCAACCGGATCTGGAAAAAAGAAGGCGAAAGAAAGGATCGATGTGGTGAAAGATGAAAGTAAGGGCGGGCAAGGAGATCGCAGCGGGAATAGAGCTGGGGGTAGTGGAACCAATCGCGGTGGTGGTCAGAATCAGAGGAAAGTTTTTAAGTACGACAGGTTGAATACCACCATCACCGAGATTTTGAGGAAGGAGGATTTGCCTGCATCTTTTGCCATCGAGGAGGGAACTTATATAGCCAGGGATCAAAACAGTTATTGAGAGTATCACAAGGACAAGGGTCATGTGACGGAGGATTGCTACAATTTGAGAAGGGTGATTCAGGGAAAAATCAATAAGGGCGAGTTCAAGCAGTACCTGGAGCGAGATGCCAGGCGAGATGAAGGGGTCAAGCAGGAGAGAACTCGGGAGCGAAATGTAGTTGATGTTATCCGAGATCCATTACCCAGCGTGGCCCAGTTGGATAATCAAATTATGATGTTGTCGCACAGTTTCGATATCCCTCAGTTTGTCGCCAGCGAGGATAGGGTGATCAGCTTTTCTAGGAACGAGTTGGCAGCGACAAAGAGCCATGGGAGCCAACCAGTGATTATAACTATTTGTCCGGGAAATAACGTGGTCCAGAGAGTGATGGTGGATTCGGGAGCCAGTCGAAATGTCTTATATTATGATGCTTTCAAGAGGATGAATTACACTGACGCGAACTTGGTACCTTATAAGGGATTTTTGGAGGGATTCACGAATCATTCGGTTAAGGTGAAAGGGACAATCATGCTGGAGGTAGAGATTGGCGAGGGTGATATGGCGAGAAGCGAGAATATAGAATTCATGGTGATTGACTTAGTTTCCCCTTACAATGCAATTGTCGGGATCCCGTTCATGCTGAGCTTTGAAATAGTGTTGTCCATCCCGCATCAAAGGGTGAAGTATCCGACTTCCAGGGGTGTGGGTTGCTTAAAAAGCGAGGCAATTACCGTGGCGAGAAAGAAAATGGAAATGATGAAGGCCAAGGGGGCATCTACTAGTTCGTTGACGACAAGATCCGATTCTCGCCAGCTGAGGATAAACGTGGTTGAGGTTGTTGAGCCCGAGGTTGAATGGGTGGTGACTGAGAGTATGAGGAATGGCACGGAAATGATTGTCGCGAAAGCAAGAAGGGCCCCAGAGAATGTAGAGGTTAGTGTTATTGGAGTGACCGGAGAAGTATCTGAGGCCGAAATGGTTGGAGCTGAAAGTGTGCGAGAAAGAGAAAGGATTGTTGTGCGAGAACCTGAGAATGTAAGTGCTGAGCAGAACGTCACGGGAGAGATCGAGTTGGGTATGGAAGTTGTGAATGTGGCACCGAGCTTGAGCTATGCTAGAGTGGTTCAGTTTGTTCAGATGGGTGAACCAAGAATAGAGGAGATTGTGTTTGAAGAGATTGTGGACAGTGAATCTGAGGAGGATTGTGAAATGATTGAAGTAGAAAATCCCGATGGGCGACCTACGGGGAACGAGTTCATTGACCCCCGAAAGCTGATTCCCGCCAAGGATCCAGTTAGCAAGAAGCGAAAAAGGATTGAAGTCGAAACCTTACAGGCGTGGGATGAACCTGAGATTCAGGCAGACGAAGAGTTGGAAGAGATTGAAATAAATTGTTATTTCCCGGAGCAAAGGGTTAAGATTGGAAAGCAGTTGTTCCGAGATGAGCGAGAACGTTTGGTGGAATTTTTGAAGGAAAATTTGGATGTGTTCCCGTGGCGACCAGAAGATATGAGTGGCATTGATGATAATGTCGCCATGCATTGTTTAAATGCCGACCCCAGTATTGAGCCATTCAAGCAAAAGGTTAGGCATTTGTCGCCGGAGAAAGAGAAGGCAGTTTTAGAGGAAGTGGATAAATTATTGAAAGCGGGAATTATAGAGAAGATCCAGTATCCTGTACGATTGGCGTGCCCAGTCATGGTTTTGAAATCAAATAAGAAATGGAGGATGTGCATCGACTTTACGGATCTAAATACCGCCTGCCCTAAGGATTTCTACCCTCTCCATAAGATTGATAAGTTGGTCGATTCAATTGCCGGCCACCGAGTTTTTAGTTTCATTGATCCGTACTTTGGTTACCATCAAATTAAAATGGCCGAGGAGGATAAGGCGAAAATAGCTTTCCGGACGCCGAAGGGAAATTTTTGTTATAAGATGATGCCATTTGGGCTGAAGAATGCTGGGGCGACATATCAGAGAATGGTGAATGAGGTTTTCAAGTCACAGATTGGGCAGAATTTGGAGGTATATATCGATGATATGGTAATAAAGACCAGAGAGAATGACCATGTTTTGGATCTCGCGAAAACATTTGAAAATTTGAGGAGGAATTCAATGAAGTTAAACCCCAGTAAATGCACATTTGGTGTAACGGCGAAAAAGTTTTTGGGTTTTTTGGTAAACCGGCGCGGGATAGAGGCTAACCCGGAGAAAATCCAGGCATTATTAGATATGTCGCCTCCCAAGTCGATTCGCGAGATTCAGAGGTTGAATGGGGGAATCATTGCTTTGAAAAGATTCATTTCAAGGTTGGCGAAAAAGTGTTTGCCGTTTTTCAAAGTTTTGAAAGGAGTGAAGAGTTTTGTTTGGGATGCCGAGTGTGATGCCGCTTTAGAGCATATGAAAGTTTATTTGGGAAAGCCGCCACTGTTGTGCAGTCCCGTTGAAGGAGAAGAGTTGTTTGTATATTTGGCGGCTTCAGACTATGTTGTAGCCGCAGTGTTGGTAAGAGAGAAGGAGTACTCGAGGCCGATATATTATGTATCGAAGGCATTGAGCGAGATTGAGGCAAGATACTTTAATGCCGAGAAACTGGCATACTCTTTGGTGGTTGCCGTGTGGAAATTGAGAGCTTACTTTGTCGCGCACACCATTGTCGTATTGAGTGACGCCCCATTGAGAAAAATTTTGCAACAGCCAGATGCCGCAGGAAGATTGCTGAAATGGTTGATTGAGTTAACTGAGTTTGATTTGAGATATGAGGCCCAAAGGGCTATCAAGGCGCAGTATTGGCTAATTTTATTGTGGAAACACTTTTACAAGATCTCAGCCGAGGCGATGAAAGATGCGGCCAAAAGAAAGAGGCGAGGAAAATCGTTCCCAGTTTGGTTGAAGAGAAGGAGAGGCCGCCTGACTGTTGGATCTTGCATGTTGACGATTCTTTTTCCAAGGATAAAGGTGGTGCGGGAATCACAGTTATCTCGCCTGATGAGGAGATTAAACATGAGAAGGCGTTGCGGTTCAAATTTAATGTGTCCAACAACCAGGCTGAGTATGAGGCGTTGATTGTCGGGATAGAATTGGCGAGAGACATTGGGCTAACCAAGATCGTGATCCATTCGATTCCCACGTAGTTGTTAATCAAATAAAGGGCGAGTATGGAGTTTTGAACTTGGTTTTGATGAAATATTGCAACTTGGCAAGGAGTATGTTGAAAGGATTCGAGTTCTGGGAGTTGATACAGATTGACCGAACTGAGAATTCGCGGGCTGGTGAATTAAGCAGGTCGGCGGGATCAGAGGGGCAAAGCTCGGCTAGTGAGCCTTTAATTGAATTTGTTGAGATATCGGCAATTGACAGGCCAATTGTTTTGGAAATTGTCGAGGTTGAGAAGAATTGGGTGGTGGAAATGAAAGATTTTTTAGAGAAGGAAGAGTTGACGCCGGATGAAGAGAAAGCGAGATTGATAAAGGTGACTTCTCCACGGTTTACAGTCCAAGATGGCGTGCTATACAGAAAATCTTTCTCAAAGCTATTATTGAGATGTGTTGAGCCGAGCATGGTACAGAAAGTATTGTTTGAAATTCACGAAGGTATATGTGGAGGCCATCTTGGAGCGAGAATCCTTGCAGATAAAGTTTTGTTTCATGGGTATTATTGGCCGAGCTTGAGAAAAGATGCCGAGATGTATGTCAAGAGATGCGAGAAGTGCCAGAGGTTTGATAATATTCCCCGCCAGCCGGCAACAGAGCAGACCCCTATAGTGCCGACTTGGCCTTTCGACATGTGGGGGATTGACTTGATAGGCCCTTTTCCAAAAGCCAAAGGTGGTTGTCAGCACGTGGTTGTCGCCGTAGATTACTTTACGAAATGGACTGAAGCGAAAGCTTTGGCGACAATCAGTGAGGACCAGGTGATCAAGTTTGTGCAGGAGAATATTTGGTGTAGAAATGGGGTTCCTAGAGCAATCATTTCAGATCATGGCACGCAATTCGGGAAGAAATTTTCAGGGGAATGTGAGAGGGTAAATGTTAAGCACTAGATGTCGACAGTTTATAGGCCGCAGTGTAACGGGCGAGCCGAGGCGGCAAACAAGCAAATCCTTGCCGCCCTGCGCAAAAACTTGGAAGGAAAAGGTGGAGCTTGGCTGGAGGAGTTGCAAATAGCTTTGTGGTATGTGAGAACAACATTCAAGGGCTCAACTGGAGAAACCGCTTTTGCCCTTACTTATGGATCGGAGGCTATGGCGCCTGCTGAGATGGCCTTACCGACTTACAGGGTGGCCAACTATGATGAAGCGAGAAACGGGCAAAGGCGATGCAGTGATCTTGATTTGATTGATGAAAAGAGGATGTATGCGAGAATGAAGATGATCAATTACAAACAGAGGATGAAAGCCCAGCACGATAAGCGAGTTAACAAAAGGTCTTTTAACGTCTGAGATTGGGTTCGAGGAGTGTGGAGGTAATGAGCCAAGCCGGGATACACTAAGTTAAACGAGAAGTGGGAAGGCCCTTTCCAGGTATCGAAGGTCGTGCGAGAGGGGACATACCTGTTGAGAAAGCGGGATGGGAAGAGTTAAGGAATGCCTGGAGTGTTGATCATCTAAAAGCAATTCTTCCAAAGAAGCCGCAACGACCTTTTGTTCCGTTTCTTGATTGTTTCCCTAGATTACAAAAGTTATATAACTTTTTCTTGTAATTTATCCATTTTGATTGTCACATGGGGAGAAAAAGTTATGAAAATCTAAAATTTGGGGATCTGGTGGCATGTAATTTGTGCATATGATAGAAATGATGGCGAGATGTTTCATCAACACATATTGAAGCGTGATTATTTACTTGTGAAATTCTGACGACGTTATTTTCTGTTTCAGGGGTTATCGCCTGTGGGTATTTTTCAAAGATGGTGACATCTTCGCTGCTCCGCATGTCAAGATGTCATTCCGTAGGCAAGTATTGTTTAATATTTACTTATTTGAATTTTATTAATTTCTTTATTATTATTTTCCAAGTAAATAAGGGAGAAGAACGTGGGATTTTCCAACCATGTTCAACACATCTTCAATGACGAAGAAGACTTGGTCTCACGGACGAAGAAGAATTGGTCTCGGTTCATGATGAGCCAGGGAAGGGAGGCGTAATATGGGGAGCCCGTTGACAACGTCAAGGCCGAGGAAGGCACTTCGTCCTCTATGGAGGCGATCTCAGCATACGAGCCCGTGTTCGTATCTCGGTTTATGCTGTTCATAAAGTAATTTTTGTGGTTTAGCATGAAGACTTTAATTAAAAATCATGACTAAACATCCTGATGATGGAGGTGACTTTATATGCAAATCGCTCTAATGTTTGATTGTTTTTAAATATTACTCCCTCCGTTGTGTCTGTCGTTTCAAAATAATATTTTTAATTTTTTTAGTCGTTATTATTATGATCGAATTTTGAGTTATAATTTTAGATTGATTTAATTATAGTAATGAAAATCTAAAATTTGTTGTTGATATTACCGTTGATGATGTATTGATAACAAGTTTTAATCGTTCAATGTCTTTTCTTAATAATGATTTTTCGTAATAACAGAAAAAGAAGTGAGAATATCATTTTGGAATGAAGAAGAAAGTATAAGAAACTAGAAATGGAGTGAGTACTAAAGAATTAATTAAAAAGCTTATTGTAAAGTGATGATGCCAAAATCATCAAATCATCCCAAATCCAAGCGATCGATTTGCTTCGGCGATTGATTAGCCTTAAAATAAGACAAAACATGTAAACTAAGCTGGGGATTCACCGGCGAAGGCCCTCCGGTGTGAGAATAAGTTCACGGTTTGTAGTGAGAGAAACTGAATTGACAGAGTTTCGAAATATCAAAAGTAACGTACCAGAATATGGAAATTATGGCTTGTATTTATAATGATGGATTGACAGAATCCATGTTGAACTTGGACTGTAAAGAGATAAGGTATAATCCTAAGAGGATTATATCTGTTAGAGAGTTCTTGTTTGATCTGAATTAATGTAGGAGGTGGTTACAATTCTGATAAGATTGTAACTGTTGAATCCTTAGTTGACTGGGATTGTAAGATCTACTTGCCGAAAAGACGAGGAGCACAAATTACTTATCTCATCATATGATGATATGCCGAGATTCATGAATTCCTTTCCTCGTCATATGTAGATAAGCTGATATGAAGATAGGCCGAGATGAATGATTTTGTCTCCTCGTCATATAAAGATATGATGAGGTTCGAACTTTCCTCTCCTCGTCATTCATGCCCTCTCGGTTCATGATGAGCCAGGGAAGGGAGAGGTAATATGGGGAGCCCGTTGACAACGTCAGGGCCGAGGAAGACACTTCGTCCTCTATGGAGGCGATCTCGACATACGAGGGAGGTATCCTCTGCCCTTATAGTTGGTGCATTTATATGTGCTTGCAAGGCCTTGGTAACCTTTGGTCGGCCTTGTTGATGCCGAGATGGATGTACGAGAAGCCCATGTCGTAATTTTGAGATGGATTATGTTATGGCCCAATCCACTTGGGCCCAATCCACTTGGGCCTGACCCGGACAAGCCAGTGTTCGTATCTCGGATTATACTGTTCATAAAGTAATTTTTGTGATTTAGCATGAATACATTAATTAAAAATCATGACTAACCATCCTGATGATGGAGGTGGCTTTATATGCAAATCGCTCTAATGTTTGATTGTTTTTAAATATTACTCCCTCTGTTGTGTCTGTCGTTTCAAAATAATATTTTTCATTTTTTTTTCGTTATTATTATGATCGAATTTTGAGTTATAATTTTAGATTGATTTAATTATAGTAATGAAAATCTAAAATTTGTTGTTGATATTACCGTTGATGATGTATTGATAACAAGTTTTAATCGCTCAATGTCTTTTCTTAATAATGTTTTTTCGTAATAACAGAAAAAGAAGTGAGAATATCATTTTGGAATGAAGAAGAAAGTATAAGAAACTAGAAATTGAGTGAGTACTAAAGAATTAATTAGAAAGCATATTCTAAAGTGATGATGCCAAAATCATCAAATCAGCCCAAATCCAAGTGATCGATTTGCTCCGGCGATTGCTTAGCCTTAAAATAAGACAAAACCCGTAAACTAAGATGGGGATTCACCGGCGAAGGCCCTCCGGCGTGAGAATAAGTTCACGGTTTGTAGTGAGAGAAACTAAATTGACAGAGTTTTGAAATATCAAAAGTAACTTACCAGAATATGGAAATTATGGCTTGTATTTATAATGATGGATTGACAGAATCCATGTTGAATTTGGACTGTAAAGAGATAAGGTATAATCATAAGAGGATTATATCTGTTAAAGAGTTCTTGTTTGATCTGAATTAATGTAGGAGGTGGTTACAATTCTGATAAGATTGTAACTGCTGAATCCTTAGTTGACTGGGATTGTAAGAGCTACTTGTCGGAAAGACGAGGAGCACAAATTCCTTATCTCGTCATATGATGATATGCCGAGATTCATGAATTCCTTTCCTCGTCATATGTAGATAAGCCGATATGAAGATAGGTCGAGATGAATGATTTTGTCTCCTCGTCATATAAAGATATGATGAGGTGCGAACTTTCCTCTCCTCGTCATTCATGCCCTCTCGGTTCATGATGAGCCAGGGAAGGGAGGAGTAATATGGGGAGCCCGTTGACAACGTCAAGGCCGAGGAAGGCACTTCGTCCTCTATGGAGGCGATCTCGGCATACGAGGGAGGTATCATCTGCCCTTATAGTTGGTGCATTTATATGTGCTTGCTTGCCCTTAGTAACCTTTGGTCGGCCTTGTTGATGCCGAGATGGATGTATGAGAAGCCCATGTCGTAATTTTGAGATGGATTATGTTATGGCCCAATCCACTTGGGCCTGACCCGGACAAGCCCGTGTTCATATCTCGGTTTATACTGTTCATAAAGTAATTTTTGTGGTTTAGCATGAAGACATTAATTAAAAATTATGACTAACCATCCTGATGATGGTGGTGGATTTATATGCAAATCGCTCTAATGTTTGATTGTTTTTATATATTACTCCCTTTGTTGTGTCTGTCGTTTCAAAATAATATTTTTCATTTTTTTAGTCATTATTATTATGATCGAATTTTGAGTTATAATTTTAAATTGATTTAACTATAGTAATGAAAATCTAAAATTTGTTGTTGATATTACCATTGATGATGTATTGATAACAAGTTTTAATCTCTCAATGTTCTTTCGTAATAACAGCAAAAGAAGTGAGAATATCATTTTTGGAAAGAAGAAGAAAGTATAAGAAAGTAGACATGGAGTGAGTACTAAAGAATTACACTACAAGGAAAACCGGATTTAGAGACGGAAAATTAGAGACGGACGGAATCTGTAGCTAATTTGGCGACAGATTAGAGACAGAACCAAAAATCAGAGACGGATTCGGATTCCGTCTCTAATAACCAAAAATCAGAGACGGATTCGGATTCCGTCTCTAAATTAGAGACGGATTCAGATTCCGTCTCTAATTCAGAGACGAAATATGAATCCGTCTCTAATTCAGAGACGGAATCCGAATCCGTCTCTAATTTAGAGACGAAATCTGATTCCGTCTCTAATTTAGAGACGGATTCAGATTCCGTCTCTAAATTTTTAGAGACGGGTTTTGTATCTGTCTCTAAAATAGAGACAGATTTAGAATCCGTCTCTAAATTAGAGACAGATTCAGAATCCGACTCTAAATTAGAGACAGATTCAGAATCCGTCTCTAAACTTTAGAGACAGATTTTAACCCGTCACTAATTTAGAGACAGATTTTTGAATCCGTCTCTAATTTAGTGACAGATTCAACATCCGTCTCTGAAATTTAGAGACAGATTTAGTATCCGTCTCTAAATTTTAATTTTCTTCTATATACTTTCATTTGTTTAGTTTTTTTCTATCTTTTTTTCTATAACTTTTTCTAAAAAAAAACACTAATTTACAAAGGCTAAAATATTGTTTTCTAGTCAATAAATTTTTTTTTAAAAAATAAAAAATAAATATAGGGTAGTCCGTCCCTCTTTTGACTTTTCTTCTATATACTTTCATTTATTTAGTTTTTTTCTATCTTTTTTATATAACTTTTTCTAAAAAAAACCACTGATTAACAAAGGCTAAAATATTGTTTTCTAGTCAATAAATATTTTTTAAAAACATAAACAATAAATATAGGGTAGTCCGTCCCTCTTTTGACTTTTCTTCTATATACTTTCATTTGTTTAGTTTTTTTCTATCTTTTTTTCTATAACTTTTTATAAAAAAAATCACTCATTAACAAAGGCTAAAATATTGTTTTCTAGTCAATAAAAATTTTTTAAAAAAATAAAAAATAAAAATAGGGTAGTCCGTCCCTCTTTTGACTTTTCTTCTATATACTTTCATTTGTTTAGTTTTTTTCTATCTTTTTTTATATAACTTTTTCTAAAAAAAAACACTGATTAACAAAGGCTAAAATATTGTTTTCTAGTCAATAAAAATTTTTTAAAAAAATAAAAAATAAAAATAGGATAGTCCGTCCCTCTTTTGACTTTTCTTCTATATACTTTCATTTGTTTAGTTTTTTTCTATCTTTTTTTCTATAACTTTTTCTAAAAAAAACCACTGATTAACAAAGGCTAAAATATTGTTTTCTAGTCAATAAATATTTTTTTAAAAAATAAAAAATAAATATAGGATAGTCTGTCCCTCTTTTGACTTTTCTTCTATATACTTTCATTTGTTTAGTTTTTTTCTATGTTTTTTTCTATAACTTTTTCTAAAAAAAACCACTGATTAACAAAGGCTAAAATACTGTTTTCTAGTCAATAAAAATTTTTTTAAAAAATAAAAAATAAATATAGGGTAGTCCGTCCCTCTTTTGACTTTTCTTCTATATTCCTTTCATTTGTTTAGTTTTTTTCTATCTTTTTTTATATAACTTTTTCTAAAAAAAACCACTGATTAACAAAGGCTAAAATATTGTTTTCTAGTCAATAAAATTTTTTAAAAAAATAAAAAATAAATATAGGGTAGTCCGTCCCTCTTTTGACTTTTCTTCTATATACTTTCATTTGTTTAGTTTATATCCTAAACCCCAAACCCTAAACCCTAAACTATAAGCCCTAAACCCTAAACCCTATACCCTAAACCCTAAACCCTAAACCCTAAACCCTAAAACCTAACCCCTATATCCTAAACCTTATACCCTAAACCCTAAACCCTATACCCTAAACCCTATACCCTAAACCCTAAACCCTAAACCCTAAACCCTATACCCTATACCATAAACCCTAAACCCTAACTCTGAGCCCTAAACCCTAAACCCTAAACTCTAAACCCTAAACTATAAGCCCTAAACCCTAAACCGTACACCCTAACCCCTAAACCCTATACCCTAAACCCTAAACCCTAAACCCTAAACCATATGCCTTGAACCCTAACCCCTAAACTCTAAGCCCCCAACCCCTAAACTCTAAGCCCTAAACCCTACATCCTATACCCTAAATCCTAACCCCTAAACCCTAAACCCTATACCCTAACCCCTAAAGCCTAAACCCTATACCCTATACCCTATACCCTAACCCTTATACATTATACCCTATACCCTAACCCCTAAACCCTAAATCCTATACCCTAAACCCTAAATCCTATAACCTATACCCTAAACCCTAAACCCTATACCCTAAACCATAAACTCTAAATCCTATACCCTATACCCTAAATCCTATACTCTATACCCTAAACCCTAAACTCTAAATCCTAAACCCTATATCCTTATACATTATTAAATTATTATTAATAAATTTAAAATAATTAAATTAATGAGTATTATTATTAATTAATAACATTATTATTTTTGATATTATGTATTATTACTAGATATTATTAATATTATTATTAATTATATAATAATAATTACTAATATATTCAATTATATAATTGAATAATTAACAATAACATCATTATTTGTCTTATTATTAAGTATTATTACTAATTACTATTTTCTTTAAAGATTAAATTATTGTTATTGTTAATAAGTATTTTTTTATAATTTATTAATATCAATTATTACTTAGGTATATTAATATTTCTTAGAAGTTTAAATTATTAAATTATTATTAATAAATTTAAAATAATTAAATTAATGAGTATTATCATTAATTAATAACATTATTATTTTTTATGTTATGTATTATTACTAGTTATTATTAATATTATTATTAATTATATAATAATAATTATTAATATATTCAATTATATAATTGAATAATTAACAATAACATCATTATTAGTCTTATTATTAAGTATTATTACTAATTATATGATAATGTTATTATTCTTGATATTAGGCATACTACTATAACTAAAATTTTGAATAAATCAAATAAAAGCATGTAAATATTTTAGATAAATTTTTATAAATTTCAGTAATAAAAAAAATCTAAATTATTTTTTCCTTTTCAATAAAAAATAATAAAAATTACTAATTATTATTAATACTATTATTAATATTATTACTGATTATATAATTAATATTAATATTAATTAATTAATTAATTATATAATTAATAATTTATTAATAATAAATATTATTATTTTTAATATTAGACATAAATATTTTAGTTAGTGTATAATATAGTGTGAAATAAATATAAGTACGTGTGATGTGGCATTGTTTGATTGGATTTTAAAATTTCACGGGGATTATGGGCCAAAACAAGATCTGGCCATTCAATACATTCGATCAAACGGCCCAAAACATTTCAAACAAACACAATTACTCCCTCACCCTATTTCTCTTCTCTCCCCATTTCACTCTCTCTTCAGTTTCAATCAAACGCCTGCGCCACCACCGTTTTCTCTCTCTCTCTCTCATTTCCCTCAGCGTCCCTTCAATCACCGTCCCTTCAGCCTCCTCCGGCGCCTCCCTCACCGTCCCTTCAGCCTCCTCCGGCGCCACCACAGCCACCGCCGTCTCATTTCAATCACTGTCTTCGTTTTTATTCAACCGGAAAAAGGTAAAATGGAGAGAGCTACTCCGGTAAGGAAGCCTCACACATCCACCGCAGATCTGCTCACTTGGTCGGAAGTTCCTCCCACCGATTCACCTGCCAACGGTTCGGCCCGCTCTGCTGCCCAGGTCTGTTCATAGATCTTTTTGTTTTTTGAAATATGGTGATATTTACGATTTTTTACATGATTTGATTGTTTTTTGAGTGGAATTTGACAGACGTCGGATGGGATCAGTAAGGTGGTGTTTGGAGGTCAGGTAACGGATGAAGAAGTCGAGGGATTGAATAAATGGTCTGAGATCTGTCCTTTAATTCATTCTAAATCAATACTATATACGAGTTTTTGAAGTTCTTGGTGGATTGCGGTGGTTCTTTGGTGGTTAGACGGTGGTGAATGGTTGCCTGTGGTTAGACGGCGGTGAATGGTTGCCGGTGGTGGAAGTTTGTGAGGACCGATTTGAGTATAAAAGAAGTTTAGGGGTGCAAAGTGTAACTATTAAGTATCAAGGACTGATTTGAAATTAATAAAAATTAAGGGACTGATATGAGAATAAGAAAAATTAAGGGATTGATTTAATATACATTTAAAAATATATATTAATATATTTTAAATATTTATATATATATTTAAAATATATTAATATATATTTTTAAATATATATATATATTTTTTTTTAAAAAAAATTATCAATTTAGACACGGACATATCTGTCGCTAATCTGTAGATGGTCATATCTGTAGCTAATTTAGACACGGACATATCTGTCTCTAATTTAGAGACGGACATATATGTCTCTAATTTAGAGACGGTCATATCTGTCTCTAAATTAGAGACGGACATATCCGTCTCTAAAATAGCTACAAAATAGCGACGCCCAATTTAGCGACAAACCTGCACCCACGAAATAGCTACGGAACAAATCCGTAGCTAAACACGATTTAGCTACGGAATCTTCATTTTAGCTACGAAATTTACCGTAGCTAAAATGGATTTTCCTTGTAGTGTTAATTAAAAAGCATATTGTAAAGTGATGATGCCAAAATCGTCAAATCAGCCCAAATCCAAGCGATCGGTTTGCTCCGGCGATTGCTTAGCCTGAAAATAAGACGAAACACGTAAACTATGCCGGGGCTTCACCGGCGAAGGCCCTCCGGCGTGAGAAAATTAATGGAGTTTAGCCCTAGGAGGCCTATCTTCTTCATCATCCTTATCCTCATCATCATTGTCTTCGTTTTTCTCTTTCGCTTGTTATCCATCCTCATGACATATCGATCGAGTTGCCTTCATCAACCCACCTTTGGATCATCCTTTTGAGGGCGATGCAGTTCTCAGTGTTGTGACCATAGTCTTTGTGGAAATCACAGTGCTTGGAAGGGTCACGTGGGTACTTTGGTTGGTCACTGAGTGGACGGGGATTTGGAAGATTCACCAATTGCATGATTTCTGTGATAGGTTTGGTGAGAGGGGTGAAGATCTCAGCCTTTTCAGTTCCCCGCGTTCTGTTTTTGCCCTTGTAGCTGCTTCCATTCGAAACCTGGTTAGTGCCAGTTGTCTCTGTTTCTGTCTTGTCAAACTTTTTCTTACTTTTCTCTTCCGCCATGGCTATGGCATATGCCACATAGAATAAATCGGATTTAGACTTGGGCTCTCTAGCGGAGAGTTTATATATCAATTACCCGGATCTAAGTCCGGAATTGAAGCAGACGATCACCTCCCTATCGGTCAGGCTTTATTCTACTTGTTCTGCCATAGCTCTGAATCAGTTATAGTAATTTAGAGTGGTTTCATTCTTTCCTTGCTCGATGTTAGCAAGGTCAGACAACCTCTTCTTCCTTTTCCCTGTTGTGGCAAAGTGATCCAGGAACTTCCTCCTCATATTCCTCCAGCTATCAATGCTTCCCTTTTTTAGCTCACGGAACCATGTCAACGCTATTCTGGAGAAGGTACTCGCAAAAGCTTTGCAGATAATATCATTTGCTTTGGTGAGGAGGGCCATAATGGATTCGAATCTTTGCACATGGTCCCTTGCGTTGGTGGTTCCCGCATACTTGTCAAAACTTGGGACTTTAAAGGCAGAGTTAGGAGGTAGTTCATTGATTTCTTGTAAGAATGGACGGGTGGCACTTGTGTCATCTTCTGTTTTTTTTACCCATTTCTATTTCATCAAGCCTCTTCTTCAGCATCAATAGTTCTCTGGCATCAATACCGGAACTGAAGTGAGAGCTCCGGTGGGAACTTCGGTGGGATCTTTCTCTTGCGTAACCATTCACCCTTCTATGTTCCTCGGGCTCTTGGTAGTTATCTCCGTGACTGTATGAATCCCTATCTCTACTTTGTTCCTTCTCGGATGGAGGAATTCTGTGACGAGGAGGGCTCCTCGGCCGATGAGGGCTCTTGTGACGAGATGGGCTTCTAGGTCGAGGAGGGTAGTTGGAACGAGAAGGAACATTGTGACGGGGTGGTGTTCTTTGCTTTCCCTGATTGAGCCTTGCTCGCAAGTCAGTAGAGTTTACCTCCTGGTCCTTTTGTTGGTTGTGTGACTCCTCAGATCTATCACGTCCCTCTCGTTCTCCTGTCCCCTTGACTTAAGACGAGGTGGAATTTTTGGAGGGCTTTGCTTAGAACGTACACCAATCAATACGAGGGGGATTTTGGCCGTGAGGAAGAATTTCTCCATTCCTCGAACTACCACGCCTGTCGTCCTGACTTTCCCCTTCGAGGGAATTTCTAGTCCTCGTAGGCATCATAAATTCAGCCAACGAATGCTCGAGATTCAATTGCAACAGAGCATTTTGAGTTTCATAAATATGTTGCAAAGTCTCCATTTGTTGGTGTAGGAGATTCCTACGATCAGTTTGCTGGGTAGAAGTCTCAGTTGCTCCTTTCTAGGTATTCTTCGTTTGGCTACCAGGTCGCTTTCCTCGCTTACGACGAGGAGGGTTTGCAGTAATCACCTCGGCAGCTTGCTGATTCTGAGGTCGAAGAGTCATGCTGAGGGGAGGTAGCCCATCGATTAATGGTGGTGGAGGAGAAAGCAGCTCTCCATTGGTGAGAGGGACCAGTCCTTGTGTTAATAGGAATACCCTCTACCAAAACTTGATCTCCTTCATGAGTAACACTAACAGTTTGTCCGTCTTTCATTGGAATTAGGATTGTAGTTCAAACAGAATTTCCAGCCAAACAGATTCAGGCGGACAAAATATTCAGGCCAACGGAATTTAGGCAAAAAGAATTCCGGTGAACAAAGATTTCAGGCAATGTAAAAACGTTTTCCAGGCGAACCAGATTTCCAGGCGATCGGAATCTTCTTCTGGCCAAAACAGAACTGATTTTCAAAAGAAACAGATTTTTTCTGGTCGAAACAGAATTATTTCAGGCCAAAATTGACGTTTTTTCGGGCGGAATTTTGATTATCAGACGCACAAAATTCCGGCAAACAAGAAATTACAGACTATTCAATGGGTATTCAAAGCGTTTCCCGGCAATGGAACCAAACTGATGCTGCCAGAAATGATCGGATCTGCCCAAATCCGGTGGTAGGTGTTATCCCAGCGATTGAATAGCCTAAAACAGAGAAACAAACACGTAAACTAAGCCGGGACTTCTCCGGCGAAGCCCCTCCGGCGTGAGAGTAAGTATTTGCTTTGTGAGAGAGAGTCAATTGACAAGAGTTTAGAGTCAAAAGATAACGTACCAAATAATGTGAATTATGGCTTGTATTTATAGGCATAGCAATGTATAATCCATATTGAATTAGATTGCTAAGAGATAAGATATGAATCCTAAGAGGATTATATTAGTTGAGTCCTTGCCGGATAGGAATTTGTATGTGAGGTGGTTACAATCCTAGGGGGATTATAACTGCTCAATGTCTCAGTTTGAATAGGATTACGTAAATTGCACTTCTGCACGTGAGCCAAGCTGGACTCTCCTCGTCATACGAGGCCAGGTCGGCCTACAATGAGCCAGTGAAGAGATACGAAGGAACTGGGGGAGGCCCAATTCCTGGTAACTTGTTGGCCTAGGAGACCCCCTCTTCATCAAGGGAGCTCAGCTCGGCCTTGGAGGGAGATCTCCCTCGGCATTGAATCTTTGGCCTTAGTTATTTCGCCCACTAAGTCTAGTTCATCTTAGTGAAATGATGAGAAGGCTTAGTTCGAGGAAGGTAGAGAAGCCCGTTTCCCTCCTCGTACATCATTCTTTGCAGGATTATGTTTAAGACCCAATCTATTTGGGCCTTGCCCGGACTAGCCCATATTTGTACTTAGGTTATATACCGTTCATTATCGATAGGGATTTTTCAATAAAAACGGATGTCTTACATTAATAATGACCAAACATATTGTATCCTTCATATTATTTTATAAAAATATGCTTGAATTATTCTTTGAGATCATAAATGTTATTTGAATTTGAAAAATATGAATACAACAATGTTCTCAAATTATTTTTTCAATTTGTAAATCTTTAAAGGGAAAATGACAAATTAGGGTCCAAAATTTTTGAAGTGTACGCCAATCAGAGTTTATGTTCCATTTTGTCAAATTAGGGTCCAAAGTTACTAACGTTAGTCAGATACGTGTTTTTTGACGAAAATATTAACGAATCTCGTTAAATCATAACATCCCTCACACTTATGAAATTTTTAAAAGCAATTACCACCTAACTTAATCAAATTAGCTTTAAAAGTGAATTAAATCATCGAACCTTTACTAATTAGTGTATGTGTTTTCTTTAAATCAGTGTGTGTGTGTGTTGATAGTGGTAGTTTTATGCTGATAGTGGTAGTTTTATGCTGATGGTAGTTTTATGCTGATAGTGGTAGTTTTATGCTGATGGTAGTTTTATGCTGATGGTAGTTTTCTATAAATTTTTACTTTGATTTTATTTGATTTTAATTGTAAGTTTAAATTTCTGTATTGCATTATTTGAAAGTGTAACCATATGGTACATGTCCTCTCAAAAAAAAAAAAAAAAAAATAATAACATATGGTACATGTAATCTGAATTAACGTTAGTTAACAACCCTAATATAATGTTGCTTCAAAACCCAAACTTATTATAATGTTGAAGGAAATTGTTTGCTATAAATAGGTATCTCCATTACCCAAGAAAATCACCCCCATTGACTAGCCAAAGAAAGAAGCTAAATAAAAAAGCTCCATACTAATGGCTGTCAAAATTTGTTCAGCGCTTATAGTTTTTCTCACCTTCTTCCTAGCCTTCCATTATGTGGTGTTGGTCTCCGATGCCGCTAGAGAGCTCGATATAGAAATGGTTGTAGCATCGGCAGACAACACTACCAACGCTGCAGGCGAGGTCGTGACCTACTGGGGCCGCGATAGTAGGGAAAGAAGTTTGGCGGACACATGTACTTATGGCAGCTACGACTTTGTTATCATTTCTTTCCTTTCAAGTTTTGGCAACAACAGGTCACCGGTGTTGAGTTTGTCCGGCCATTGTGATCCATCTAATGGCGGATGCCGATTGCTCAGCAACGACATCCGATCATGCCAAAGGCGAGGTGTTAAGGTACTAGTCTCCCTTGGTGGGCCCCCCGGTGGGTATGGCTTAACGACCGTAGATAGCCAAAGTGTTGCGCTCGCGGACTATCTTTGGAACACCTTCCTTGGTGGAGTTTCGACCTCTAGACCATTTGGGCCGGCAGCACTAGACGGCATAGACTTTGACATTCGCGGAGGTATACTAAACTACCTTCCGGTTGTCAGAAGGCTATCATATTATAGCACCTCCATTAGAAAGGTTTACATAACCGGATCATCTCCATGTCTGACGTGGCCACCCGCTATAAGAAGGTTTGGTGATGCCTATGACTCTGAGGTCGTTGATTATGCGTTTCTCCATTTCTACAATTTATATGCCGATGATCAAACATGCGAATATGACCCTACTACTGTAGCCGGGTTTAAGGCTGCATGGAATCTATGGGGAACTCTTCCTGTTCAGAAAATATTTTTCGGGACATTGTGAAAGAAATGGAGCGGCTAGGAAGTGCACAGAGGACTGATGTGAGTCCTGATGCTATCGCACCAGTACTAGCACAACAGTGAAATGCAGCGGAATATTAAAACAGAAAAGAAATGAACAACGAATTAACACTTATCTACAGCAATATGCTGTAGACAATAAACTTCTCTTATTAAAAACAATGTTGAAAACGATTACAATAAGAGAATAACAAAATAATCAAAGAGAACTCTCTCACAAAAACACTCCTCTCAAGTCTATATTTCTTCAGCCTTTCAGAGTGTATATTTCCGTGTATATGAACTGACTTTGGGTCTTGTATTTATAGCCAAGTAGAACACGGTCAATGGGTAAGGATAATCATTGAAGAAGAGCTTGATCCTCAATCTCCTCTATCTCTAATCCTTATCCTTGAGAGTCCTATAAAACAACCAAACAATACTAAAACACAAGTAGATTTTCGGTTAATAGGTTAGTAAACATAAATAAAAATATTTACATAATTAAAATATAAAAGAAA
Organism: Adenophora triphylla var. japonica; assembly: GCA_022495995.1. NCBI lineage: Eukaryota > Viridiplantae > Streptophyta > Magnoliopsida > Asterales > Campanulaceae > Adenophora > Adenophora triphylla. Next base: position 62,181 of record JAFEMH010002631.1, read on the forward strand.
GTAACAAAACATAATTAAGTCAACCTTTTGACTTGGCTAAGTGTGATGCTACCACACTTTCAATCTCCCCCTGTTTTGTTGCTTTCTGTTCAAAAATAAATCTCAAGCACAATATATATAAACCATAATTAAATTCGTAAACCCAAGATACGAAATGGAGAGCTCGAATGCTCCCCCTAAATACTAGCAAAAAAAACATAAAGCACCATGTCCAAAGTGTGTCCAAAACAAACTAAACCAAGCAAAGCAAAATACCATTGTTCCTAAGAAGCAAGAAATTAAAAACTGTTTTTAAAACATAACCATACGATAAAAGTAAAAGGCTTCAATCATCATTGACGCCACGATCCCAGCCTTGCCCTTGCCTTCCTTCTACTTCTGCTTGTGTTTTTGCTAGAAGTTCCCACCTGAAATCGAACTTATATCTCTGTAAATATTGCTTGAGCTTGCTCCCCTTTTGACCGTAAAGACGTTCACGATAAGCTAGCATCTTGTTCCTTCTCGTGGCCATTTCCTTGAATTGCACCCTATAGAGAAGCATTGTTTTCTCCAAAAACTTAATTTCATCAGTCACCATTTGAACTTGATCATCTTGTGAGAGTGGAGATGTAGGCTCATCTTCACTAGCATCAGCGTGTTCATCTTCATCACCATCTTGTGCATCGATAACTGGGTCATCAGGAAAAGCTACAGGCAAGTCGACAGTGCGTCTAGTGCACTCTAACACAGGTTGAATGCCAAATGGTTCAATCTTTTCACAAATACGATCAGAACGTAATATTTCAACCCCTTGCCTCACACACAGACCAGTTATTAAACAAGGAAAAGGAAGATCAGATGGCAACTCCTTCTCTGCGAACTGTACTATACTCCCAAATATCACTTCACCAAGATTAAAAACTTGACCAGTGAATATCCTATGAATCAAATCAGCATGTGACACAGTGACAATGTTTTTATTTGAGGAGGGCTTCCAATTAAAAGTAGAAATTTTAAACAAGAAGCTACACAAAGAAGTAAGCATTGTGCATTTGAACTGAGAGTGCCACGAAGGATCAAGGCCATTTGTTATGGTATTGGCAATTTCATCCTTATGAGCCATAGGAGGGAGGATGTGAGGACTGGGAGCATGAAGAAAGATGTTAATCAAGGCAGGAGAAAAATTAATGAGAGTGCCACGAACTTTGACCTTTTCAAACCCAACATCTCTAGGGTCTTGAATAGCCTGAACTAAACCCGCATAAAACTCACTTACAAGTGAAGGATAATAGTTGTTTGGGTAAGACACAGAAAAAAGCAGGCCTTTTTCCTCTAAATACCGTTTCATACCAACATCCTCAAAGGTATGGTCAATAACCCTTTCCACCAAGAAACCCTTTTTCCTAAAGAACTCAAACCTCTCTTTCACAGACTTAGACATAAATTTTTCAGGTGAGAGGGAGCTTACCTTCCTTGGAGTGGACTTAGGACTTGGGGTATGCCTTGGCTTAGGCATATCAGCTTTGGAGGGACCAGAAAGTCTCAAGCTCCTTCTAGGTGAGGGTCTAGATGTGATTACATCGCCAGCGGATCCCTTTTCTCTGTTTCTAGCTCATCTCTCCCAAGCTTAAAGGTATCATCCTCGGCTTCATCATCGTCTGAACCAATGTCAGACGCTTGTGCAGATATAGAACTAGCAGCCTTGACCTTTGCTTGCCTCATTTTGCCCTTCCCTTTCTGCAAATCCAAAAGAGCTTGCAGGGGAATATGTTCATCCTCAGTACCTTCTTCAACTTCATCTGTTCCAGAATGAACTCCCGAGTACCAATTTCCTGGAGAAGATCTAGCTTGAGGGGAGTTAGCATGAGGAGATGGGATTTGAGATGCAGTAACATCTGGGGCATCACGATCAGGGGACAATTGAGAAAAGGCCATCCTTCTAGCTTGAAGATCCTCAGGCGTCACAATTGGGAAGGCATCTCCCAAATCCTGATTAACAGACTCAATAATATCCTCAGCTTCTTTCAACTCCTCAACCTCTACAGATTGAGACCTTCTTGACACCACTTGGTATGCTTCCACATCTTCTTCATCGCAGTCCTCTTCAGAATCACTTGAATAAACCGTTAACCCACACTCATACTTTCTCTTCGAGACATAGGCTTACCCGATGAGCTTCCGAGACCCACTAGATTTTGCTTTTCCTCTCTTTCTTTTGAGATCAACGTAAGGATCAAACTCCTCATCATCATCTTCAATAAAATCAGTGTCGGCCATGTTAGGGCGTACCTTAGGAGTATATTCCCCCATGTTGGGAGAAAAACCTTTCTGTCGCAAGGACCAGTTAGGGCCACGAGCTAGCCCAACCATTGCACCTACAGACTTCAAATCCCCTGGATTGTCGGCATCTATGGCATTGTCTTGAGCACCGGGAAGCGACATTGACACAGTGAAGCTTCGGTGTCGACGAACAGCTCTACCGAGGTATCGGTTGGAGCCACCGGAGATGGAGGCGGCGAGCGGTCGGTAGTAGGAGAAGGGGGTTCGACGGGGATGCCATGATCGAGAGACAAACAGGGCGAATGAAAAGGAATTTCTAAGGGTTTTGTTTGCTTAATGCCGGTGAGGGTTTATTAAGAAGGGAGAGAGGGTATTTATTTGATGTGATAGCACATCATTAATTCCTAGTAGACTTGGGGTACTTAATTGAGTTTTAGTTGCAATTGAACTGAACTACCCTAATTCCCTTTTGGCCGGTTAGAACACATGGCATTATTTGAGACTTCTTCACTACTTTGGAGATTAAGATGATAAAGATAGAAGATAAGGACAAAAATCAAAGATTTAGATAGAGTAAATACCATAGATAAAAAAAATCACAGCCTTATACTCCCCCTAAATATGTGGACATTAAAAAATTTTAGGTAATTTCGTTGAGCATAAAATTAATTTAACACAAATTAATTTGAGATAGAAAAGCAATTGATTGAGATTTTCACCAAGGGCCAGGAAGACGAAAAAAAATATCTACAAACTAATTATGCATACTTTGCACAAATGTGAAGGATAAATCTCAGTATGTGTGTGGCATAGTATGTGATTACATCAAGGTACGCATTTCCTCTAAGAAAGTCAATGAATCAGAATCTTGTCTTGCTTGGCCTCTAGAATGCTTCCACATACAATTTTTTCGTGGAAAAATATTTTATGGGTAGCTTTCACTCTTCTTAATCACATGGATAGCCCTCTTTCGAATGATCTTATCAATTTGATTCAAACTTTCTCTTGAAGTCATTTTGATCACATTGAAATGACTTCATACCATGAGTGGAGTAGCTGTTTCCCAAACACATTTTTTTTTTATTTTTGCACCCACCAAGAGACATCTAGTAAGATAATGTTAGAGTCAACAGTTGTTGACTACTATATAAGAAGGATTCACAATTCAGAGAGGAAACACAACAAGGATGTAATACAAGTGACCACACTGAGATAAATCATGCAAAAAAAAATTTTTTTATTTATTTTTTTTGTTAGAATTGTAAAGTACATGTGTTAGTTATGATGTGATCACACGGGGGATCACATCATTATATTGCACATAAACTCAGAGATTTCCTTAGAGTAGAAAATCTCTGAAAATCAAGGGCTTTGGTGAAAATGTCAGCCAACTGTTTTTCAGTGCTAATTGATTCCATGCTAATAATTTTTTGCTCAACAAGATCACGAATAAAATGATGTCTAATGTCAATATGTTTAGTTCGAGAGTGTTGAACAGGATTTTTTGATATTTCTATGGCACTTAGATTATCACAAAAAACAGTTAGGATTTTACTTGTAAGACCATAATCTTTAATCATCTGATTCATCCAAAGAAGTTGAGAACAACAACTCCCTACAGCCACATATTCTGACTCGGCAGTAGAAAGGGATACACGCTTTGTTTTCTACTATACCAAGATACTAAGTTATTTCCAAGATAAAAGCAACCTCCAAAAGAGTGCTTTTTCTATCATCGTTGTTGCCTGCCCAATCGAATCACCGAACCCTACCGCATTTGTATTGGTTTCTCGAGTATAGCTTAGCCCTAAATTGATAGTTCCACCTACATATCTAATAATTCTTTTTACAGCTTTAAGGTGGGATAATTTGGGGCAAGCTTGATATCTAGCACACAAGCAAACACTAAACATGATGTCTGGACGACTTGCTGAAAGGTACAACAAGCTTCCAATCATGCTTCTATATAAGGTGGGGTCAACATCCTCACCATTTTCATCTTTGCACAACTTTTGAGAAGATCCCATAGGAGTTTTAAAGTGAGAGGCATTGTCAAGAGAGAATTTTTAACCAAGTTTTTGGCATATTTACTTTGAGATATAAAAATTCCTTCCTTATTTTGTTTTATTTGAAGTCCTAGAAAGTAGGTTAATTCACCAACCATGCTCATTTCAAAGGTGGTGGTCATACTTGTGACAAAGTAGTCTAACATATCTTTGGAAGATGATCCAAATACAATGTCATCAACATAAATTTGGGCCACTAATATACCTACATTTTCTTTTAAAATAAATAAGGTTTTATCTACCTCACCTCTCTTAAATCCCATTTGTATGAGATGTTCATTAGCCTCCCATACCAAGCCCTAGGGGCTTGTTTTAATCCATATAGGGCCTTTTTAAGCTTATAAACATGATCGGGAAAGTGGGGATCAAATGAAGCCCTTAGGTTGTTCAACATAGGCTTCTTCATTTAGGACACCATTCAAGAAGGCACTTTTAACATCCATTTGATGTAAAGTGATGTCCAAGTAACAAGCAATGGCAAGTAAAAGTCTAATAGATTCTATCCTAGCAACAGGAGCAAAAGTTTCTTCAAAATCTATTCCTTCTACTTGGGTGTAACCTTGGGCTACAAGCCTAGCTTTATTTCTGGTAATTTGACCATTTTCATCGCTTTGTTCTTATAGATCCACTTGGTTCCTATTACATTTCCCTATAGGCCTAGGAACTAAAGTCCATACTTCATTTTTCTCAAATTGATTTAGTTCTTCTTGCATGGCAATAATCCAATTATCATCTTTCATGGCTTCTACAACATTCTTTGGTTCAATATTAGAAACAAAACAACATGAACTAACCTTGTTTACTTGAGATTCAACGCAGCCTTAGCCCACCCAACTCACGGTAGTTGACTCTAGGCTTCTCCCTTGTGCTAATTTTTTCGTTTACATCACCCACTACTTGAGATATTGGGTGATTCTTTTGCACTCGCTGGGTATGTCTTTAGTTCTATCTAACTTTTCTTCTTCACATTCGTAATCTTCGTATTCGGCACCGATTTTGTTTGCTCGGATGTAGGTGATGATGTGCTTGCATTAGTACCTGCATCCGTTTTCGCACCCATTTTGTCAGACTGTTCGCCTTTGATTCTCGAAGTTTCTGCATTGTCTCTATACAATCCGAGACATCATCTTCAAGAGATTTTATATTTAGGTCAACAGTATCATCAAATGTAACATTTATTGATTCCATAATGCTTTAGTTCTTAGGTTGTAAACCCTATATGCACGACTATTTGTGGAATATCCAAGAAAAACAAATTTTGTCACTCTTGGAATCAAATTTAGATAGATAATCTCTATCATTTAGAACATAGCATATGCACCCAAAGACATGAAAGTACTTGAGAGTAGGTTTTTTACCTAGGAGTATTTCATAAGGGGTCATGGTTGATCCAACCCTAAGATAAACTCTGTTTCCTATATGACATGCAGTGTTAAGAGCTTCACCCAAAATCGTTTAGAGATGTTCTTAGAGCTAAGCATTACACGGGCCATCTCTTGTAACGTACGATTTTTTCTTTCTGCAACTCCATTTTGTTGAGGAGTTTTAGGGGCTGAAAAATCATGGGTGATTCCTTTGGAATCACAAAACTTTGAGAACAATGTGTTCTCATATTCGGCCCATGGTCGACTTAATTTTGATTACTTTCTTCCCATACAAGTTTTTCACCTTTTTATACCATACTTTAAATACTTCGAGTGCTTCGATTTTTCTTTTAAATAGAGCACCCAAGTATACCTAGAAAAATCATCTACACGTACAAATGAATATTTCTTTTACCTAAGCTTTCAACCTCAATTGGTCCCATAAGATCAGTATGTATTAATTCTAAAATTTCAAACGTGGAACTTTGATCCACTTTTGGATGAGAAGCTTTGGTTTGCTTCCCCTTCTGACATGGACCACACATACTAGGTTGTTTAAAGTCGAGCTTAGGCAAGTGTTTAACAAAGATCAAACCTAACTAGTTCTTCTATTTTCCTATAGCTAGCATGCCCTAATTTTTGGTGCCACAATTCAAGTTCATTAGTTTTAGAGCTAAGGCGTGACAAATTGTCACCAAACTTGTAACAATTATCCCGAGACCTTACTCCGTGAACAGACATTTATTAGTGTTATCAAACACTTTACATTCATTTTTGTCAAAATTGACATGCAAATTGTCATCACATAGTTGACTTATACTAATCAAATTAGCTTTCAGTCCTTCTACATGATAAACATTTTTCAACTTGGGCATGTCATTTACACATAAAGTACCTTTTCCAACAATCTTACCTTGTGCCCTCCCCATAATTTACATTCCCTCCTTTGATAGTGACGTAATCAGTGAGAAATTCGGCATTACCTGTCATGTGCCTTGAGCACCCACTATCGAAGTACCAAGAGCTAGCAATGCTGCTCTTGAGGGAGGTAATCACTACTTTGCATTCCAAGTTTTTCTTTTCAACCCATACGAACCGACTGTGTTTTGGCGATGTGAGTTGTGATGTGATAGCATTCGCTCACTCATCCGAGGAACATCTTTCCCGCATCACGAATCCTCTTGTAACGTAATGGTCTTATATGACCTGGTAAGAAGCAGTAATGGCACACAAATCTTTTCCTTTTGGTTGATGATTTCTGATTAGAAAAAGTTTTAGGTTTTGAGGAACTACTTTCTCCCTCTTTCAAAAAATTCGATTCAAAACCAAGACCTGTTTTTGAAAACTTGCTCACTTTGAGAATCTCATCAAGAGTTGCCTTTCCAAAGATTCTCGTTTTTCAAAAGTTTTCTTGGCCTCTGTGAGTTCAGTTTTTGTTTTCTCAAGCTCAATGTCACGTTTAGTGAGCATGACTTCAAGTTTGGCTATAGAATCTTTTTGGTTATCATTTTCAATGGATACACTTGTCAGTTCATCTTTAACTTTAGATAGTTCATTAGAGAGTTTTTCGCTACCTTTTCAAAGACAAAGCAATCTTTTCAACACGCTTTTCCCAATCGGCATATAGTTCAGATAGGCATCCAAAAGAGCTCGTTATAGTCTTCATTCTCTTCTTCTTTATTTTCGTACTTGTTTCGGCGAAGAGGTATAACAGTTTATAAAAGATTCGTAAGATGTGATAGTAGATGTGATAACATCTCGAAGCTACATCGATTGATGTTCATGATTTGGAGGCGAGATTTCCATAATTGCTAAGTTTAGCGATTCATCTTCGTCCTCACTATCACTAAGGGTAGCACTTAGGCTCATCCCCTTTTTCTTCGTAGTATTGGCACATTCATTTGCATAATGCCCAAACCCTTTACAGCCCTACACCGAACTCGTGTCGATCTATTTTTAGAAAAACTAGTGGGTTTCTTGAAAGAACTTTCATTATCCTCTTTTGATTTATCAAAATTAGTTGGTTTCTTAGAAGGAAATTTGTTGTCTCTTTTATTTTTAAGAAAAGAAGTAAATTTTTTTGTCAAAAGAGCAACATCTTCATTTTCCAAGTTTGAAATATCAATTTCATTTGAGATTTCCTCAATTTCTTTTGGAATTGATGATGCTTTAGAAAGAGCAGAAGCAAGAGCAACACTTTCAGCTTTATGTTGTTGCTGAATAGAGATGTTCATTTCAAACATGGTTAGCTTACCCACAAGAGTATCTAGAGCCATGGTTGTCGTGTCATTTACTTCTTCAATGGCGGCCTATTTTAATGTTGAACTTATCAGTGACAATCCTTAACATTTTGCATACTAATCTAGCATTTGAAATAGGCTCACCAAGTGAGAGACATTCATTTGAAATTTCTCTTATTCTAGCATAATAACTTTTTATGTCCTCAGACTCATTCATCCTCAAGTTTTCAAACTTGGTCATGAGAATTCTCAACCTAGTGGCTTTGACACTATCATCACCCTCACAGTGAGCTTGCAAAATATCCCAGGCTTTCTTTGCTATATTTTGGTTTAAAACAAGTCTAAACATGTGTTCATCCACATGACTTGAAATAGCACCAAGAGCCTTGGAATTGTAGTTTGCACTAGTGACCTCATCTGTGGTCCATTCTTCCTCAGGTTTAATTCTATACACCTTTTCGGAGGTTTCACCATCTTCTTCTTTATTTGTCATTTCAACCTTAGGAGGGGACCATGGAATAATAATACTAAGCCATGCTCGTTCATCAATTGCTTTGATGAAGAGACGCATCTTAGCTTTCCGTATGGGATAGTTAGTTCCATCTAAAACCGGGGGACAATATTGACTCAAGTGTCCTTCCATAATGACCACTCTGCCTTGGATCTCAATCAATAGAGTCGAGTGGAGCTCTGATACCAATTGACAGAAATGGAGCGGCTAGGAAGTGCACAGAGGATCGATGTGAGTCCCGATGCTATCGCACCACACTAGCACAACAAAGTGAAATGCAAAATGGAATATTAAAACGTAAAAGAAATGAACAACGAATTAACACTTATCTACAAAGCAATATGTCAGAGACAATAAACTTCTCTTATTAAAAACAATGTTGAAAACGATTACAATAAGAGAATAACAAAATAATCAAAGAGAACTCTCTCACAAAAACACTCCTCTCAAGTCTATATTTCTTCAGCCTTTCAGAGTGTATATTTCCGTGTATATGAACTGACTTTGGGTCTTGTATTTATAGCCAAGTAGAACACGGTCAATGGGTAAGGATAATCATTGAAGAAGAGCTTGATCCTCAATCTCCTCTATCTCTAATCCTTATCCTTGAGAGTCCTATAAAACAACCAAACAATACTAAAACACAAGTAGATTTTCGGTTAATAGGTTAGTAAACATAAATAAAAATATTTACATAATTAAAATATAAAAGAAAGTAACAAAACATAATTAAGTCAACCTTTTGACTTGGCTAAGTGTGATGCTACCACACTTTCACATTGGCTTCCATTGAAGCAGGGATTAGTGGCTATATTTCTCCAGGTGTATTTGAATCTGAAATTCTTCCATTCATTAAAGGGACACCAAAGTATGGAGGAGTTATGGTTTGGAATAACTATTTTGATGAACTAAGTGGCTTCACTGCTGCTATCAGGCCAAGTCTCTAAGTAAATAGATCCATCATCTCTGCCCATCCTCATTATCATTACTTCCTTTGGTTGTTGCAAACTTTTGTTTTTGTTTTTGTGTGTCGTTTGTGTGTTTATGATTTGTGTACTTATGTTTCAGAATAAAAGCAGCCACTTATTGTATATAAATGCTTTCATTTGTTGTTATTTTATGTCCCACTTATAATTCCGACCCTATTATCCATACTCACATCAATTTAATATTATATACATTTTATTAATTCTCGTGCACCGACAACGTTTTGTAATTTGAGTTGGGACGGAGGGGAGGGGTGTACACAATAACAATAAACGGATCCAACTATAGTCGGATCTCAAGATATTACAGCGGAACTAATCGAATAGTTCAAGAAGCAAAAATAATTTTTAAATTAACTTTATGGCTAATGAATTTTGCTAATAAAACTTTACAACTGTTTACAAAGAAAAAAATTATTACATGTGATTCTCATAAGTGAGAAGACGAAGGTGGAAGCATTAGCTTCCGAAACTTTGGCTAAAGTGTGATCAATGTGTTGCTTCGATTTATGTAAATTTCGGCCTAGAATATAACGGTTGTTATGAGAACTATTGACATCCCCCGCTTGCTCCTTCAACTTTGTTGAAATCTTTTTCCAATTTCTAAACCCTTCGGTCACAAACGTTTTACCGCCCCCTTGCTTCGACTCGGGTTTGAAGAAATAACAATACAAGCAATATACTGCATCTTTGCTAGTACTATATTTCAACCAGTTATACTTTTGTACCATTTTGAATCAAATTTGCGATTTGATCCTGAGATTCTGACTTTTTAAATTCATGAACTTTTGGTTGAGAAGGGCCCTTCAACAAATATGTTCTTCGAATATTTTCCAACCCTTTGCGGTCACGAGCAAGATTGTAAATCGAAAATCGCATACCAGAGTCAAACACAAGTTGAGTCATATCAGACTCTACATGTGGATAAGAATGAAGGCTTTGAGGAATCTTGGGATATTATATCGAGCATTTGATGCTATATCAGACTCTACTTGTGGATCAGAATGAAGGCTTTGAGAAAATTTGGGATATTATCTTGAGCATTTAATGCTGGAACATTGGGCTCTTGGATATTGGGCTTTGTAATAGGTATTTGAGAATTAGGCACTTCAGAATTTGGATTTTGGGCATTATGATCCGGGACAACATCTTGAATGGGCACTATCACATTCTCTTGGACACTAGTCCCTTGAACTTGAGGTTCTTGATTAGTATATTGTGAGGGTTTCAATTTTTTGAAATAATTTTTCAAAACTGTTTCGAATGCATATAATGAATAAAAGTGAAAAAGAAACAATAATATATTTCAACAAAAACAAATCCCTCAACAAACAAGGCTATTGGCCATAAACAAATATACTCTAATATCAATGGTCATAAATAAATACTCTACAATTTCAAATATTAAGGAAGATTATGGTTTAAAATTAAAAACCCTCCCCCATTATAAGATGTGTGCCTAATTAACGCAGAGAAGTCTCCTCCCCTCTGTCGCAAATCTGAACGACCCCTTAACAGAAGGATCACATAATCTGATGCGATAATGGAAAATAGATTTGGGCCTAAACGAGAAATGGAGCCCAACCCACCTTAATGGGCCTAGTGCGTGTAGAAATGGGCCAAATACGTATCTGTGGGCCATAAGGAAGGCCCCGGGGCGGAAAAAGACGTGCGGGATAAGTCAACCCCGCACAGGCGGCATGTGGGAGTAAGCAGGTCGAGCTTGATACCCAGGGAAAGTGAATGTACAGCGATAGGCCGAGGGCGGGAAGTAGCGTTGCCGACATAGTTAAGGTTGGCCACACTATGAACGTGGCCGCCAGGTTGGTGATTGTCGCCGGCGGCTTGCGTGAAACGTGATCCCGCATCATATCGAAGCTGTCAACTGTAGATTGATTTGACAAGGTGAACAGAGAAATTCCACTAACTTCGAGTTGGTTGGGGACCCCATACGGATGATTGAGATGTGTCCCCCCATGTGCAAGGCACATGGGGGCTGGGGAGTATAAAATAGAGGAATAGTACATTTGCATGGTATGTTCTCTCTCTCTACCCTCTAAACTCTCTCTCTCTCTAGGGTTTCCATTGATATTGCCATTTCTGTGAACTTCTAATCTTACTCTCACGCCGAAGGGGTTTCGCCGGAGCCACCCCCGACCTAGTTTACATGTGTGCATGTGTGTAGGAGACAAGCCGAAGGAAGAACGGCCGTGGTATCCTCTTGTTTTCAGATCCTGTGCAACCATTGATTTTGGATGGCAACATAAGTTGGTTCCGTTGCCGGGACTTGAATTTCTTTCTTTGGTTGATTGGCAAGAGCTTGATCGCTCGTGTTTCATTTTCGGTGATTCTTTGGTGTTGGGGTTTTTTCTCGTTCTTGTAGTTCGTGTTCTTGGCCCGTAAAATTGTTTTCGGACATGCCGTTTTGTGTTCTTTGGTGTTAGGTTTGGTTATTTCTTTGATTGTGAGCCCGAAAGTGACCGGAATGGTGCAAGAAAAGAATACTCGAGGCGAAGGTTACCTTAATCCGGTTCTGGAGACCCCCAACCAGAAGGATGCCCGCAGGGCCAGATCGGGGACTGCGCGGGAAGGTGAGGTGCACACCTCTGAGACTGATTCCGCGGTCAGGAGTGCTAGAAGGCGAGAAGATAGGGAACGAGCTTAAAGGAATAAAGGAAAGGCTGGTGAGCAGAATCCCGCTCCCTCAAAGACTGATGATGCAAGAGCGACAGCCAGCCAGTTGAGGAAAAAGAATGAGTTAATGACGAAAGTTCTCGCAAATAATGAGAGGCTGAGAAAGATGGGTGAGGAACCCACGGAGAACCCGCCCGAGATGTCGGCTGGAACGGCGGGAAGAGCCCAAAGAGAAGATCGGGATGTTAGTCAGAGTGTAGCTCAGGGAGATGTTAGGCGGGCGAGGGATATGCCGCCGCCTAGGGATAAAGATAGAAATCATAGGAGGCGAGATGTGACCAAGGCGAGATCCGAGGGTGCTGCGGTCAAGAGAAAGCATCCAGATCGCGAAGAGGGAAGGAGAATGAGAATCTATCACAAATCGGGAAACTCGTGTGACGAGTCTTATTATTATGAATACGAAAGTGATGAGGGGTCGACTGCGGACAGAGATTATGTGCCTAGTCGCTCGAGATATTCGGATGATGGGACCTACAGGGAAGAAAGGTCGCAAAGGTCAAGGCAGTTTGATAGAGCTCACCAAGACGAGGTGTCGCCACGCGATAAAGACCGTCGACGGCGTGAAAGGAGGAATAGGGAAAAGGAGAGAGAAAGGGCAGAGAAAGCCGCAGAAGCGGAGAAAGTTGCAGAGGCGGTTAAGGCCGCAGAGGCTTTGAAAGCCGTCGAGATGGCTCGAGCCGCGGAATTGGAGAAGGCTAAGAAAGATGAGGATGATAAGTGGAAATCCGAGATGGCGAAAATGGCAAAGAAGATTAAAGAGTTAGAGGCGGGAACCAAGCCCGTGGAAGTGAAAGGTTCTTACTTGGCCCCGTTGCAAAGGATATTCAGATTGCCGTCCCCGACCCATCATTCCGTATGCCAAATTTGCCAAGCTATTCAAGGATCTCTAGAGCTAACACTCATATTGGAGGATTTGAGGTTACTCTGTCGCTGTTGACCGAGAATGAAGCAGTGATTTGTAAGGCGTTTGCGAGCACTCTTGTCGATCATGCTTTAGAATGGTTCTTGGCCCAGCCAGCTGAATTAGTTCTCGGTTATCAAGATCTTAAGGCGAAGTTTTTAGCGAGATTCAGTGGGTCAGGGGCACAGCCTGTGCAGAAGACCGAGCTATGCAGCCTCAAGCAACATGAAGGAGAGGAGATCTCGGTCTTTACTGACAGATTCATGGGTGTTGCAAATTGGATTGCCGATGTCAGCCAAGGCGAGATTATTATGTTATTCAATGCGAGCTTATTACCTGGGCATTTCAAGCAGGAATTTTGTATGAGGTTGCCAAAGACGACTGACAAGTTGTATGAAAGGGTAAGAGCATTTTGCAGCGGTGGTAAGGAGCAAGGAGTAGAGGTCGCTCATGCGGCAACCGGATCTGGAAAAAAGAAGGCGAAAGAAAGGATCGATGTTGTGAAAGATGAAAGTAAGGGCGGGCAAGGAGATTGCAGCGGGAATAGAGCTGGGGGTAGTGGAACCAATCGCGGTGGTGGTCAGAATCAGAGGAAAGTTTTTAAGTACGACAGGTTGAATACCACCATCACCGAGATTTTGAGGAAGGAGGATTTGCCTGCACCTTTTGCCATCGAGGAGGGAACTTATATAGCCAGGGATCAAAACAGTTATTGCGAGTATCACAAGGACAAGGGTCATGTGACGGAGGATTGCTACAATTTAAGAAGGGTTATTCAGGGAAAAATCAATAAGGGCGAGTTCAAGCAGTACCTGGAGCGAAATGCCAGGCGAGATGAAGGGGTCAAGCAGGAGAGAACTCGGGAGCGAAATGTAGTTGATGTTATCCAAGATCCATTACCCAGCGTGGCCCAGTTGGATAATCAAATTAAGATGTTGTCGCACAGTTTCGATATCCCTCAGTTTGTCGCCAGCGAGGATAGTGTGATCAGCTTTTCTAGGAACGAGTTGGCAGCGACAAAGAGCCATGGGAGCCAACCAGTGATTATAACTATCACTACCAGAAAAAGGTCATTTAGCGACGAAAATTTCCGCCGCTCAAATTAAATTTCCGTCGCTAAAATAAATCACCGACGGAAAAATTCCGTCGGTGGTCCGCCGCTACCAGCTCGTCGCAGTGCTCCGACGGGTTAATTTCCGCCGCTATTTTTTTCTTTTACCGACGGAAATTAATTCCGCCGGTGAATTAATGGCTTCAGCGACGGAAACTTCCGCTGCTATATTAATTTAATTTAATTAAATTTTCATTTCAGCGGCGGAAATTTCCGTCGCTGTAATAAAAATTAATTTAATTAAATTAATTTCAGCGGCGGAAATTTCCGTCGCTGTAATAAAATTTAAATTAAAATTAAATTATTTCAGCGGCGGAAATTACCGTCGCTGAAATTATTTAATTTTAATTTAAATTTTATTACAGCGACGGAAATTTCCGCCGCTGAAATCAAAAATTAAATAAAAATTAAATGATTATAACGGCGGAAATTCCGTCGTCGAAATTAATTTAATTAAATTAATTTTATTACGGCGACGGAAAATTCCGCCGCCGAAATTAATTTATTTAATTAATTTTTATTTCAAAGATTAATTTCAACGACGGAAAATTCCGTCGCTGATTCTGAAATAAATTTAAAAAAAATAATTTAAAATATCAATAAACCAAAATTTTTTGTACCTGATATAACATTTCAATTTATAAAACTAAAACTATAAAAACTAAAATTCAAATATCAGCGTACCAAATAAAAACCAAATATCACCGTACCAATTCGGGAGGGGAGAGGGGGGGAGAGGGGGGGAGGGGGGGAGGGGTGGAGCGGGGGGAGAGGCGGGGAGGGGCTCCCGCGGGTACCAAATGTCTCAAATATTTACAAACAAGTATAAATTAATACAAAAATGTCTAAAAATGTCCGCAATCAACCTGGGGGACGCTGGAAATTACCCTGGGAGTCCTGGCCGAGATGAGCCATCAACAGCGCCAATTGTCTTTGAGTCTCTGCATGTTGTCTCTGAATCTCTGCATGACGTCGATCGTTCTCCTCCTGCATCTGCGTCTGAACTGCCAAAGCATCCGCAAGCTTTGCCCGCTCGCGTTTCTCCTCCTCCAACGCAGCCTCCAGAGTGTCGACCCTCGGATCATGAAACGTGGGCTGGGCAACATTTCGCCGACGGCCGATCGACGGGCATTGCCGCCCGTAATCCCCCATCCCTAACACTCGGGCTCCTCTCCTTGGATGTCCCTGAGAGGTGACCTCGTGCCAAACATCAGGCACGAAGGGGACGGGCTCGCCGGGAGGCGTTCCTTCGGGAACAACGGCGGCTTGATATGCAGCCTGTCAAAATAAAACAAACAATTATAATCATATACACAATGTAAGGTACATAAATAAATTTACATATTCAAAATCAAGTCATTTAATGATAGTTTACTTACAAAGGCATTAGCAGATCGATCGTCAACCCATTGCGGAGGTTGATCGGGCGCTGTAGAATTCCGAATATGGGTGCTAGCGTAAACATCCACAAAACTGATATCCGGACCATACTCCTTTTCCTATAAATAAAATAAGCGAGATTATTACTTTGAAATTGTATAAATGCAACATTTAAACTGATTTAAAAGCATGCATACACTACATTTACACTAAAACTATGGATTTCATAGCATCAACATGGCTCCCAGCTAACATACGTACATAAACCTATTTAAAAGCATCCATACACTACTACATTTAAATTAACATACATACCATGCGGTCGTGATGCTCGGCGACCGTGAGCGTCCCCATGGTATGCATCGCCGCCGACCCCTGGGAGCCTGCTCTATTGGCCTTGGCCTGTTCGGATATAGCCTTCGCCGCATCCGACCCCCAATATTCGCAAAATTGACGAAACACCTCATCGGTCATAAAAGTAGGACACAAGGGCTGTTCTTCCGCCGCGAGCCGAGTAGTATAATAATTTCTTTTCGTGGTACCTATAAAAAATATGAATATCTCGTAAACATATAATGATGACATTATAAAATTAAAAGAGTATAATCATTGTTAATTAAACTAATTAAGGATAGATAAATATGTTACAAATAAAATCCTTAAATAGCTTGTGAGCCTGCTCATCGAAAACATATCTAGCCGTCGCCTCGCTGATGTCTGGCGCCCAATAATATTTAGCCTACAACATATAATGATAACATTACAAAACTAAAAGAGTATAATCATTATTAATTATAACATTTTAATAACAAACTAACATTTAAGTTTTAAATAAAAACCATTAACACATTACCTTAAACTCATCCCACGCATCGTCCTTCTGCCTCTGTGGCAATTTTTTCCAGTTGGGCCAAAACTCGGTCATTTTTCGAGACCGCCAGTATTGCCCGATCTTAGTCCCTGTGGTGGGGTATCCACCTACAAACCTGCCAAGTATATTTATACAATAACATTTTAACTTAAATAATGAATTATATATAAAGCAAAAAGGAACAACCTTATATCAAATTAATGAAGAGTTACTTACTGGTCATAAAGTGATGATATCCGGACAAATATCCTCCCCTTAGAATCGACAGTAGTCTGAGTACCGGCCCCAGAGGTGGAGCTAGTACTACTGCGTGAAGGGTCGACATCATCGCTACCGGATCGGGACGATTGCGTCCCCAAGAATCAATGTGTAAATGGGCTTAGTCTTCTTACCCTTGCCCTTTCTACTAGAACTCATATCTCAGACATAAAAATATTAAAATATACAACTTTAACAATAGGAAACAATATATTCACAATACATCTAAAACTTTAAAGTTCTAATAATCTAAAGCATTCACAATACATATAAAACTTTAAACTATTAATAATATAAAGCATTCACAATACATATAAAACTTTAAAGTTCTAATAATCTAAAGCATTCACAATATATATAAAATGACGGATATTAAAAATAATCTAAAGCATTCACAATACATATGAAACTTTAAAGTTCTAATAATCTAAAGCATTCACAATACATATAAAACTTTAAAGTTCTAATAATCTAAAGCATTCACAATACAATTTTAAACTTTAAACTATTATTAATCTTCGTCCCCATCATCATCACTGGACTCTGAATTACTACAAAACTCGAGTTCTTCATCTTCGTCTTCGGACTCTGATGAATCAAACTCTGGTTCCTCTTCCTCTTCCTCTTCCTCTTCCTCTTCCTCTTCCTCTGATTCATCAATATCAATGTGCGCGAGATGACCTGAACGAGACAGGGGAGTTGGCAAATTCACTGGTAAGATATCCTCCTCGGGTTCATCAACATTTTGAGGAATATGAGTGACATCATCTAATGGATGATTAGCTGATGAAACGTTAGGTGGCACTGGCATTTCATCCTCTTGATAGGGTGTTTCTAATGACGACTCTGTAGTTGTCGACGAGGGTAGGTTGTCAATCATGCTCCTAGCCTTGGTCATCCAAACAGCCCACCATCCGTCGGGTCGCGGACGAGGGTAGGGAGTCATGTATACCTGTTGTGCTTGAGATGCTAAGATGAAGACGTCGTCGCCATTATGTCTGGACGAGTCCTTTACATCGACGAGGTCAAATATGGCGTGCTTCTTAACACCTCGCACAGCATCCCGCCAATCACAATTGAACAAGACAACACTGTTTCTACCCAAATACTCCACCTCGACCACTACCAGAAAAAGGTCATTTAGCGACGAAAATTTCCGCCGCTAAAATTAAATTTCCGTCGCTAAAATAAATCACCGACGGAAAAATTCCGTCGGTGGTCCGCCGCTACCACTGTCGCAGGTGCTCAGACGGGTCAATTTCCGCCGCTATTTTTTTCTTTTACCGACGGAATTTAATTCCGCCGGTGAATTAATGGTTTCAATGACGGAAAATTCCGCCGCTATATTAATTTAATTTGATTAAATTTTCATTTCAAATGCGGAAATTTCCGTCGCTGTAATAAAAATTAATTTAATTAAATTAATTTCAGGCGGAAATTTCCGTCATTGTAATAAAATTTAAATTAAAATTAAATTATTTCAATGCGGAAATTACCGTCGCCGAAATTATTTAATTTTAATTTAAATTTTATTACAAATGACGGAAATTTTCGCCGTTGAAATCAAAAATTAAATAAAAATTAAATAATTATAGCGGCGGAAATTCCGTCAAATTAATTTATTTAATTAATTTTTATTTCAGCATTAATTTTGACGGAAAATTCCGTCGGCGATTCTAATAAATTTAATAAATAATTTAAAATATCAATAAACCAAAATTTTTTGTACCTGATATAACATTTCAATTTATAAAACTAAAACTATAAAAACTAAAATTCAAATATCAACGTACCAAATAAAAACTAAATACCACCGTACCAATTCGGGAGGGGGAGAGGGGGGGAGAGGGGGGGAGGGGGGAGAGGGGTGGAGCGGGGGGAGAGGGGTGGAGCGGGGGGAGAGGCGGGGAGGGGCTCCCGCGGGTACCAAATGTCTCAAATGTTTACAAACAAGTATAAATTAATACAAAAATGTCTAAAAAAATCCGCAATCAACCTGGGGGACGCTGGAAATTACCCTGGGAGTCCTGGCCGAGATGAGCCATCAACAGCGCCAATTGTCTTTGAGTCTCTGCATGTTGTCTTTGAATCTCTGCATGACGTCGATCGTTCTCCTCCTGCATCTGCGTCTGAACTGCCAAAGCATCCGCAAGCTTTGCCCGCTCGCGTTTCTCCTCCTCCAACGCAGCCTCCAGAGTGTCGACCCTCGGATCATGAAACATGGGCTGGGCTACATTTCGCCGACGGCCGATCGACGTCGACGGGCATTGCCGCCCATAATCCCCCATCCCTAACACTCGGGCTCCTCTCCTTGGATGTCCCTGAGAGGTGACCTCGTGCCAAACATCAGGCACGAAGGGGACGGGCTCGCCGGGAGGCGTTCCTTCGGGAACAACGGCGGCTTGATATGCAGCCTGTCAAAATAAAACAAACAATTATAATCATATACACAATGTAAGGTACATAAATAAATTTACATATTCAAAATCAAGTCATTTAATGGATGATTAGCTGATGAAACGTTAGGTGGCTCTGATGAATCAAACTCTGGTTCCTCTTCCTCTTCCTCTTCCTCTTCCTCTTCCTCTTCCTCTTCCTCTTCCTCTACCTCTTCCTCTTCCTCTGATTCATCAATATCAATGTGCGCGAGATGACCTGAACGAGGCGGGGGAGTTGGCAAATTCACTGGTAAGATATCCTCCTCGGGTTCATCAACATTTTGAGGAATATGAGTGACATCATCTAATGGATGATTAGCTGATGAAACGTTAGGTGGCACTGGCATTTCATCCTCTTGATAGGGTGTTTCTAATGACGACTCTGTAGTTGTCGACGAGGGTAGGTTGTCAATCATGCTCCTAGCCTTGGTCATCCAAACAGCCCACCATCCGTCGGGTCGCGGACGAGGGTAGGGAGTCATGTATACCTGTTGTGCTTGAGATGCTAAGATGAAGACGTCGTCGCCATTATGTCTGGACGAGTCCTTTACATCGACGAGGTCAAATATGGCGTGCTTCTTAACACCTCGCACAAAGATCCCGCCAATCACAATTGAACAAGACAACACTGTTTCTACCCAAATACTCCACCTCGACTACTTCTTTCAGGACGCCATAATAATCATTCCCTATAAGCTTCACACCGCTATTCCACGTCAATTTAGAGCCCCCGTAAGATTTGGTATGAAACACATAGCCATTCACGAAATAACCGTTGTATAAATGAACGTTCAAGTACGGAGATGATGCTAAATGTCTTAACCTCGCAGCTTTGGCTTCACCCGGATGTTCAGCTATCTATAAGACAATATTGTAACCAATTTAATACAATTTTAAGATTGAATATTTAAAGAAGTGTATAGAATAAATTTGAATGAAACGAAATATTTACATATTTCCTTAGCCAGTTTGGAAATTCTCTTTCTGTCCTAGTTGCGATGAGTTCTGGAGATAAATCCTGAGCTAAATCTTCAAACATTCTGCAATAGGGTTAAACAAGGCATTTCATATGCAGGTAATTAAACATGCATAATTTAATCGACGAGGCGTAAACATAACATCAATGACTTACTTGATATATTCCCCAACCTCGTCGCAGTTAAGAAGAACATACGTTTCGACCGCGGCTGATGTGTGGATTTTATACATATTGTTTTACCTATGTTTCCGATTGATTTATAATGATTTTGGATGTATGTAGATTGATTTTGATGTATTTGAGTGACATTTTGTAAGGTGAGGTTGTGTGAGAAAACAATACATTTTAAGGGTAATTTTGTCATTTCCTTTATATTTGGTGGTGGAATCTCATGGTGCCGACAAGTGCAAGTCAATTGTCAATGAACAAGGTCAAACACGGTCAAGGGACGAAGCTCGGGGTCAAACAAAGCCAAGGGACGAAGGCCAGTCAAAGCTGAGTCAAAATAGGGCAATTCTGCATTTGGCACGAGTGGAGCACGACTGAAGAAGGATCTGGCACGAGTGGAGAACGAATGGGGCCAAGGGCAATTCCAGGAGGGCTGATCAGAACGACTTGGCCTAGGGAGCACGACTCGTGAGCACGAGTGGAAGCCAATGAATCAAGCAATGGTGTTCAGAACGAATGGAGGGTCCTGGCACGAGTCGTTCTCACGACTGAACCTGAAGGGCACGACTCGTGCTAATTAGCACGACTCGTGCCAGGACGCGTTTTGTGATGTCAGCAAGGATCTTGAGGCAGATTTGGAGAGATTTGTTTAGTTTATTTTCCTTATCAGCCTAGGACTGCATGAGGAGTATATATACTCCCTTTATTATTTTTATGAGACACCTTTTATTTGAGTTTTCTTGCTTAGGTTTTTCAAGGATTCAAGATTTTATTTTCAAGGTTTTTGCAAGGATTTCAGGTTTGATGTTTTGTTGCTATTCATGTTTTGTGATGTTTATCCGGAACATGAGTAGCTAATTTCTTTGTAGTTCACGGATTGGTGTAGCCCGTATTTAAACTTTATGCTATATATTTAATTTTCATTTAATTGTGGAGTTAGTTCATCCTAGTATTCTTAATTTTTATTTGGTACAAGTCCTGCACTTGCGTGGGGAATTGTGCATGAACACTGTTAGGATGATTAGACTCGATTGAGGATCTTGCGTGAATCGATTGAGTCTAGGTTTCATTAATTCCTTTGTACTTAATGAATTGAGTTGTTGTCAATTTGATCTTGCGTGATAATTGATAATTGCTCAGTAATAGAATTGCAATCCGGCAATCGAACCGTCCCAATTCTTACAAAAGCGAAGAAGCCCTAAACCCAATTAATATTTTATCATTCAAAAAGCATAAAGGGAGAATATGTGGTGAACCCAATCCGTGGACTAGTTGTTAAATCCTTGAATTTCGTTTGCTAGCTTGCTTAATCGTTACTTTAGTTGCTTAATTGTTTTAATTTTCTTTCGTTGATTAGTTTTGATAAACCAAATCAAAACCCATCTTGTTACTTTTTACATTAATTAAATTTACTTGTTAAAACCAACGAGTCTCTGTGGTTCGACCCCTGCTCGTGCATATTACTACACCGGTAGTGAGTCCACTTGCTCGGATTTTATTACTAGAGGAATTTTTCTCCATCAAGTTTTTGGCGCCGTTGCCGGGGACTTGTTGTGATTTTTAACAAGTTAATTTAATCGGTGCATGTTTGGTCGCCGGTCATTGGATCCTAATTTGGTTCCTTTGAACGACGATATAGACAGAATTGAGAGAGGCATTCCCTCTACTCAAGTGAGTGAAACTGAATCTGACACTTCTGTCACCGGGACAGAAGAAGAATTAAGTGAGTTGGAAACTTCTTCCACCGAGGAAGAAGAAGAATTTAATTTTGTAATGGCGGACCAAGTCATGAATGCATTTGCTAGGCCAAGAGTTGACACATCGGTGTCGTGCATAGTGTTGCCCGATGCAGCACTAGCTTATGAAATAAAAGGCCAATATTTTAATATGCTTCCAAACTTTCATGGTTTAGCTGGTGAGGATACTTTGGCATTTTTGAGAGAATTCATGTCTACTGTGAGTGGGTTTCCTATAAAAGAGGGTGTTACAGCGGAGCACTTGAGACTGAAGTGTTTCCCATATGCATTGAAAGACAAAGCCAAAACTTGGCTATTGCTACTTCCTCCACGGAGCATCACTACTTGGGATGCTTTACATGATGCTTTTCTTATCAAGTTCTACCCTTATAATGCATTGACAGATTTTAGGGTGAAAATTATGGGATTTGCACAGGAACCGGGGGAAGCCTTCCATGAGGCATGGGATAGATTTAGGATGTTGCAAATTCAATGCCCTCATCATAATTTTCCTGCTTCTATGTTGCATCAAACATTTTATGGGGCTTTATCCCCTGAATACCAATCCATGGTTGATAATGCAGCAGGAGGTAGTTTGGGAACCAAGACTGTACAACAATGCCAGGAATTGTTTGAGATGTTGAGTGCTAATTCTCAACAAAAAGGTTCTAGGGGAGCAACAAGGGGGGTAAATGAGGTCGGATTGAATAATGAGATTGCTAAGCACTTTGCATTGCTCAACCAAAGATTTGATAAATTAGCTTTGCAAAATGCCTCTTCTTCTTCTATGCCTTCTACTGCTCATCTTGTGTATGATAGTTGTGTTACATGCGGCTCTAAATCTCATGATTATAACTCATGTCCCTCTACTAGTTCCTTTGGCTATGAAACTGAGCAGGTACAGGCGATGCAAGGGTTTGGTCAACGGTTCCCACCAAACAATAATCAGTTTGGGAACAATTACAATCCAGGATGGCAAGCAGCACCGAGACATCCCAATTTGTCATGGGGTGGAAATCAACAAAATAAGACTCTTCATCCCCAACCACCTCCGCAGGGGCTTTACGAAAGGAAGAAAGAGCCGTGGGAAGAGGCAATGGAGCAGATGAGAGCGGAGCAACTTCAAGCAAAGGCAGAACAACAGCAAGCATACAACAATCAAGCTGCTGCAATGAAGAAGTTGGAGACCCAAATGGGTCAATTGGCAGAGGCATTACAGGGACGACAACCGGGTACATTCCCTAGCCAAGGGGAGCAAGCCAAGGCCATCATCACCCTACGTGGTGGCAAACAGTAGATAATCGTAACTTCTCCTTCTTCTCCCGCTAAACCCCCGTCGTTGATTCCCCCGTTGTGGAACCCCGATTGTGGAGAACATTGTTGTTGAGGATGTTGTGTCTCGAAGGTGAGGGTACTAATGGATTGGGACAAAAAGTGAATGTAGAAAAGTCCAATCCCAAGCCATATGTACCTCCCGTTCCTTTCCCCGGCATTCTTGAGGAATAAGCTTGATCACCAAATGAAAGAATTGATCGACATGTTTTCAAAAGTTAACATAAATTTGCCTTTGTTAAATGTGATCAAGAATGTTCCTCGCATATGCCAAATTCTTCAAGGAAATTAATTCCAAGAAAATTCAAGATGGGAAAGATGAGATTTTGTTTTTGGATGAGAATGCAAGCGCTGTAGTCAAACATAGTCTCCCACCGAAAATGAAAGACCCCGGGAGTTTTCTAATTTCCATTACTTTGGGGGATTCGCACACGGTAAGAGCTATGCTTGATCTCGGGGCAAGCATTAACTTGTTGCCATACTACATGTACCTTGAGTTAGGTTTGCCCGAGCTAAAACCCACTATGATGGCCCTACAACTTGCTGATAGGTCCATTAAAAGACCAATGGGCATCGTAGAGGATGTTTTAGTTCAAGTTGGTTCATTGATCATTCCCGTTGATTTTGTGGTTTTAGAGATGCCTCGCGGTGAGGGTAGTCGTCGTGATTCACCCATATTGCTTGGGAGACCATTCATGGCAACAACCAACACCGTGATCAATGTTGGTAATGGTACTCTATCTATGACCGTCGCAAATGAAAAGATTGAAATAAATGTCTTTGATGTAATGAAAAATGCGGTGGGTCAGGATGAGTCTTGCATGCTTGTTGATGAGTTGGATGAAGTTGATGATTGTGTGAGTGAGATTTCATGGCATGTGAGAGATTGTGAGGAGTTAGAGTCATTGATTTCAATGGGCGGTGAGAAAACTAGGGATAATGCGGATGCTCAACTGATGGCTGTGGATAAGGCCGACGAGCACCATCCTAGTGATGGCCCGTTTCACCCCCTAGGCCACTTCAATGAGAAGTTGGCGCCTTCTATTGTGATTCCCCCAGCCTGAGTTGAAAACTCTTCCTTCTAATTTAAAATATGCATTTTTGGGAGAGAGAGAAACATTGCCCGTCATAATTGCATCTCGATTTGTCTAAAGACCAAGAGGCCCAATTAATTGCTGTTTTGTGTGAATATAAAGAGGCCATTGGTTGGACATTGAAGGACATAAAGGGAATTAGTCCCACAATGTGCATGCATAGAATTCATCTCTTGGATGGTGCCAAGCCGTCTAGAGAGAGACAAAGGAGGCCGAATCCTCACATGGAGGAAGCCGTGAGAAAAGAGGTCCTAAAATTGCTTGATGCGGGTATCATTTACCCTGGCTGAAAGTGAGTGGGTAAGCCCTGACAAGTTGTACCAAAAGATCGGGCATTACCGTTGTCCAAAATGAGAAAGGTGAGGATGTGCCAACAAGGGAAGTGACTGCCCGAGGATGTGTATTGACTTGAGAAAATTAAATGTCGCGACCAAGAAAGATCACTTTCCCTTGCCGTTTATTGATCAAATGCTAGAGAGATTGGCCGGTCATTCTTACTATTGTTTTCTTGATGGCTTTTCGGGGTATAATCAGATTGCCATAGCCCCTGAAGATCAGTCCAAAACCACTTTCACATGTCCATTCGGCACATATGCATTTAGGAGGATGCCTTTTGGGCTTTGCAATGCACCTGCGACATTTCAAAGGTGTATGACCTCCATTTTTTCGGATATGATTGAAAGGTGCGTTGAGGTTTTCATGGATGATTTTTCTGTTATAGGGATAGTTTTGATGATTGTTTAAAGAATTTGGCATCTGTTTTGAAAAGGTGTTGTGAAACCAACTTGACTTTGAGTTGGGAAAAGTGTCATTTTCTTGTGAAGCATGGGATTGTTTTGGGTCATATTGTGTCAAGTAAGGGGATTGAGGTTGATAGAGCTAAAATTGATGTGATTGCAAAATTACCTCCCCCGAATTCAGTCAAGGGTGTGCGAAGTTTCCTAGGGCATGCGGGTTTCTATAGGCGATTCATAAAAGACTTTTCAAAAATTTGTAAGCCTTTATGCAATCCGCTTGCCAAGGATACTGAGTTCATCTTTGACCAAGAGTGTGTTGATGCTTTTGATTTGCTTAAGAAAAAGTTGACATGTGCCCCCATTCTTTCTAGTCCCAATTGGTCTCACCCTTTTGAGATCATGTGCGATGCCTCGCATTTTGCTATTGGGGCCTGTTTTGGGACAAAGGGTTGACAAATTGCCTTCCGTTATCCATTATGCAAGTAGAACACTTAATGATGCACAACTGAATTATACCACAACTGAAAAAGAATTTCTAGCTGTTGTGTTTGCATTGGAAAAGTTTCGTTCTTACTTGCTTGGATCGAAGGTGATTATTTATTCTGATCATGCTGCACTGAAACATTTGTTAAATAAGAAAGATGCTAAGCCTCGTTTGTTGAGGTGGATGTTATTGTTACAAGAGTTTGATGTAGAGATCCGGGATAAAAAGGGGACTGAAAATGTGGTGGCGGATCACTTGTCGAGGCTTGAGGACTATTCGTATCTCAATGTTGAAGAAGATTTGATTCCGGTTAATGAAAACTTTCCGGATGAACAACTTCTTGTTGTACATGTCCAAGAGCCTTGGTATGCTGATTTCGTTAATTACTTGGTGTCTAATATGTTCCCATCACAATTCACTTATGACCAAAAACGTAAGTTCAAGTCAGATGTGAAACATTACATTTGGGATGATCCTTATCTATGGAAAATTTGCCCAGACAAAATTGTTAGAAGATGTGTTCCGGACCATGAGCAGAGTAGCGTGTTGAGATTTTGTCATGAACTCCAATGTGGGGGTCATTTTAGTGGCCAAAAGACCGCTAGGAAAGTGCTGCAATCGGGTCTTTATTGGCCTACTCTGTTTAAAGATGCTCAAGAGTTTTGCCTTAGATGTGATAGGTGTCAACGGTTCGGGAACATAGGGAAAAGAGATGAGATGCCCTTACAAAGTAATCTTATTGTTGATATATTTGATGTGTGGGGCATTGATTTTATGGGACCCTTTCCCCCGTCCCACGGTTATTTGTACATACTTGTTGCTGTTGATTATGTTTCAAAGTGGGTGGAGGCAATTGCCACCCGAACTAATGATGCTAATGTTGTGTGCAAGTTTGTGTGTGAGAATATTTTCAACAGGTATGGCATGCCACGAGCAATTATCAGTGATCAAGGGACCCACTTCACCAACAAAAGGTTCAATGCAGTTTTAAAAAAATATGGGGTGGTGCATAAGCTCGCTACAGTATATCATCCCCAAACTTCGGGACAAGTGGAGGTAAGCAATCGGCAAATAAAGGGTGTTCTTGAGAAAACAAAGCAAGGCCCCAACAGAAAGATTGGGCGTTAAAGTTGGGGGATGCATTGTGGGCATACGTAACAAAGCATACAAAACGCCCATTGGAATGAGTCCGTACCGGATAGTGTATGGGAAAGAATGTCACCTCCCGGTGGAGTTGGAACACAAGTCGTATTGGGCTGTGAGGGAATTAAACATGGATTTGAATGCTGCGGGAGAAAAGAGACTGCTTGCACTTGATGAGATTGAGGAGCTCCGGCAAGATAGTTATGAGAGCGCAAAATTGTATAAGGAGAGGACCAAACGGTACCACGACAAAAATTTGAAGCCCAAGTTTATAAGACCGGGTATGAAAGTCCTTCTCTTCAATTCTCGGTTAAAGCTTTTTCCGGGCAAGTTGAGTTCTAGGTGGTCGGGACCGTATGATGTGGTGCATGTGTATCCGCATGGAGCAGTTGAACTCAAAAATCCAAAGGATGGCAATGTGTTTAAAGTCAATGGACACCGTGTGAAACCATATTACGAAGGGGTGTCAATTTTGGAAGATATCAATGAGATTGACGTGATCGAGTTGGTGGACTCGGAGGAGGACACCTAGTTCCGTGGAGGCATAATGTCGAGCTTAACGACTGTAACCAAAGCGCTGATTGGGAGGCAACCCAATGGAGGTAACATTTACTGTTTTCTGTATTTTCGTTTTAGCTTCTTCATCGTTGCATTTGAATTATCTTGTGTCTTTCGTGGTCTATGCCATGAGGACATAGCATGATTTAAGTGTGGGGGTGGTGAATTTTATAAAAAAAAAAAAAAAAAAAAGAGTCTTCCGCTTTTATTTGTCTTTTATTTCGTAAACGTGTCGAACTACGGTGACCTGAGCCTATTCTTGTGGGTAGTCCGCCCACATTAATGGGGACGTAGGCAACGCAAGTGCGGTCAAAATGTGTGTCCAATGCGACATGCAAAGGGTCTAGCCAAAGACATTAAAAAGGGCGGCTCACCGGGAGACAACCCGGATTTGTATGTATATTTGTAAATTTCTCTTTTTCATTAAACTGGTGCTGCTGAAAGGTATGTCTTTTGTTTATTGATGTGCAGGGAAACGTGCGTGGAGGAGCTAAAAAAATCCTGGGCCTAATGAAAAAAAAAAAAAAATTTGAAAAATTGAAAATTTGGCCCAGGCAGAGCACGACTCGTGCTCTGGAGCACGAGTGGAAGCACGAGTGGGGGTGATACCCCTTCTACTCAGAACGATTGGAGGTCTGGGGAACGACTCGTGAGCACGAGTGAAAACAAGGGGCACGACTCGTGCCAAATAGCACGACTCGTGCTAAATTCAGTTTCAAAACAGCAGTTTCCAAAAATTGTTTGTAGTCGTGCCCTACTCCCCTTTTCTACCACCGCCGCCCCTTTCTCTCCCTCTACCCTAATTCAAAATTTCTCTCCCTCTCTAAAAATTCCCTACCCAAAGCCCTAAAATCTCTACCCCTAACCCACTAAATCCTCTTCTCCATCACTTTTTAACCTACCCTAAACCGAAATCTAAGCCCCAAAGCCCTCCATTGTTGTTTATTTGGTGAAGAAAAAGTGAAGCTTTGAAGGTGATGTGGGTTTGTTAATTTCTTGGAGTGAAGGGCAAATTGAAGCAAGATTCTTTCGAGGTTTGTGTGGCATTGATCTTCTCCATCTTTTCCGACCTTCTTCTCAAGTTCCGGCGAATTTTCCGGCCAAACTCCGGCCAATTTTTCCGGTGAACTCCATTGTTTAAAGGTACAATCTTTTGATCCCTCTTTCGAATTTTCAGTTGCATTGGGTGTTGTTTGGTGGTATTGGAGTAAGGATTGGATTGTGGGGAATATTATTATTGCTTGGATTATTTGTGTTGGTGATTTTCATTGAGTGATAATGGGAAGAACAAAAGACAAGGGTAAAGCTATTGAAACTCAACCTAGGAAGAAAAGAAACATTGTGATTGAGGAAACCTCCCGCATCCCCGATGATTTCATGGGCTTAACTAAATTGACGGACGCCCAAAAGAATAAATGGAGGAATTTGGCGAATGGAAGGGTTGTCCAAGTGACGAGGTTCTTGTGTGAGGATACCTTAAGGAAATTGGGATTACATGGTTTGGTGTCGGGATTATTGAACAACATTGGATTGGGAGGCTTTTTGGGCAAAAGTGCGGGGGTATACAAGCGAGTGACGCTTGAATTTTTGGCTACTATAGAGAGACGCGAGGAGAATGGGATTTGGAGTGTGCGCTTTAATGTTAATGATAGTACGAGGGTTATGTCGTATGCTGCAGCTCGAGAGTATTTGGGCGTGAGTGAGCCCCGAGGAGAGTGGTCAGAGAGAGATAGGACCGTTGAGACGTTCTTTTACGAGTTGACAGGGAAGTTTATGCAGAAGCCTTATGTGGTCATGAAGTCTCTCTCCCATCCCGCGTGGAAACTTCTTTATAGGGGATTATCTATGACCTTCTACGCCAATGGGGAGCCGGCGCAGATGAATGCCCTACAGTTTGCGACCATGGAATGTGCTCTGCAATCTAATACTGTGATCCCGGATTGGGTCGATCTGTTTTTCCGGAGGTGTGAGGCGTTGGGAGTCAACGGAAATGGGAACATCCCGGTGGGTGGTATGGTGACTTTGTTAGTGGAGAACTTTGTGCGTAATCATCCTAAATCGGTAGGCAAGATGGAGGGGCCTTTATTCTATGATCGGTTTTTCTTATACCGATATGACTCTTTTGAGAGGATTTCTGGGCAGAATGAGGCATTGACTTTTACCTACGGTGGTGATAGGAGCTTTAGGTGTGCTCCGGGAGTGGTATTTCCTGCTGGCCCATATGCTAGAGATTGGAGGATGCCATTTGTGGCCGATATGACATTGAGGGACATGAGGAGAGATATGGGTGAGAGAGTGAGTGATGATGAGGAAGAGCAAAGAAGAAGAGCAAAGCAGGATGATGATCGCAAGGTGATGAGGACCATCGATGAGAGAGCCATTTCAGCCGGGGCTAGTGGAGGCTTGCAGCCATGGGCAGGATCACCGAGGATGGCTGGAGCCTTTGATTATTGGGGTGACATGAGAGCATATCTAGATGCTCAATATCAGAGAGAGGCGGAGGAGAGAGAGAGGAGATACAGAGAGGAGTGCGAGGCTCGGGAGGCGCAGAATCTGATGTGGCGCACCCGGGTTGACTATGTGGATAGACGTTGGGATGCCTCAGATGATAGACTAGAGGCGTTGGAGGATAGAGTAGAGACCACGCATAGAATGGTCCAGAAGCCAGCAGCCTTTGGATACAGCACTGAGCCTGCATGGGCTTGAGCCGGTCCCTGACGAGCATTTTCGTGGAGATGATACGGAGAGCTGAGAGGAGGAGGCAGCGGCAGGCGGCCCGTGAGGCCCAGTTTCCAGATGGGGGCTTCGGCCCGCGATATTGATGGTACCGTTTCTTATACTCTTCCCTTTTACATTTAAACTGTCCCATTTTTATTTGTGTGCACACATTGAGGACACTGTGGAGTTTAAGTGTGGGGGAAGGGCGGTGCCTTTGTACTGTATGTATATAGTTTCTTCTAAAAAAAAAAAAAAATATATATATATATATAAAAAAATAAATAGAGTGGCTAAGTGAAAACCCGCAAGGGCACTTAGGCAAAAGGTGAGAATTTGAGCGAAAACATCCTTATTCACCGGCGTGGAGACATAAGGGGGGAGCTAGGAGTTCGGGTAGGAAAATTTTTTGGAGATGGAGGTTCGGGAATAGAGGCGTTAGGATAGAAATCCTCGTGCATCTTGGAGTAATAAGGGGGGTTGGAGAAAAGCATGAGGTAAGTTTTTGTTGAGCATCCCTTTTTCTTAACATTAACTTTTTATCAAGGGAGTATGTTATGTAGTGTGAGCAAGTGTGGGGGAAAATTTAGGACATTTTAGTTTCCCCCCACTAACATTGTGAGGGCCCTAGTTTGGACGATCATTTTTATCATGGAGTTTGATGTCAAGCTAGGGCCATTATTTTCTTTTGAGGAGTGTTATGGAGACGGAGTTTTGTACACTCCGGTATCATTATATTTGATTAGTATTGGTGGTTAGAGGAGGCTAGGTATCATTTTCTCCCGCACATCTGTTTTAGACCAATTTTAGATTGGAGTTAGGATATTACTCAGGGACGAGTAATGGTCTAAGTGTGGGGGAATTTGATGTGTGGATTTTATACATATTGTTTTACCTATGTTTCCGATTGATTTATAATGATTTTGGATGTATGTAGATTGATTTTGATGTATTTGAGTGACATTTTGTAAGGTGAGGTTGTGTGAGAAAACAATACATTTTAAGGGTAATTTTGTCATTTCCTTTATATTTGGTGGTGGAATCTCATGGTGCCGACAAGTGCAAGTCAATTGTCAATGAACAAGGTCAAACACGGTCAAGGGACGAAGCTCGGGGTCAAACAAAGCCAAGGGACGAAGGCCAGTCAAAGCTGAGTCAAAATAGGGCAATTCTGCATTTGGCACGAGTGGAGCACGACTGAAGAAGGATCTGGCACGAGTGGAGAACGAATGGGGCCAAGGGCAATTCCAGGAGGGCTGATCAGAACGACTTGGCCTAGGGAGCACGACTCGTGAGCACGAGTGGAAGCCAATGAATCAAGCAATGGTGTTCAGAACGAATGGAGGGTCTGGCACGAGTCGTTCTCACGATCGAACTTTGAAGGGCACGACTCGTGCTAATTAGCACGACTCGTGCCAGACGCGTTTTTGTGATGTCGCAAGAGGATCTTGAGGCAGATTTGGAGAGATTTGTTTAGTTTATTTTCCTTATCAGCCTAGGACTGCATGAGGAGTATATATACTCCCTTTATTATTTTTATGAGACACCTTTTATTTGAGTTTTCTTGCTTAGGTTTTTCAAGGATTCAAGATTTTATTTTCAAGGTTTTTGCAAGGATTTCAGGTTTGATGTTTTGTTGCTATTCATGTTTTGTGATGTTTATCCGGAACATGAGTAGCTAATTTCTTTGTAGTTCACGGATTGGTGTAGCCCGTATTTAAACTTTATGCTATATATTTAATTTTCATTTAATTGTGGAGTTAGTTCATCCTAGTATTCTTAATTTTTATTTGGTACAAGTCCTGCACTTGCGTGGGGAATTGTGCATGAACACTGTTAGGATGATTAGACTCGATTGAGGATCTTGCGTGAATCGATTGAGTCTAGGTTTCATTAATTCCTTTGTACTTAATGAATTGAGTTGTTGTCAATTTGATCTTGCGTGATAATTGATAATTGCTCAGTAATAGAATTGCAATCCGGCAATCGAACCGTCCCAATTCTTACAAAAGCGAAGAAGCCCTAAACCCAATTAATATTTTATCATTCAAAAAGCATAAAGGGAGAATATGTGGTGAACCCAATCCGTGGACTAGTTGTTAAATCCTTGAATTTCGTTTGCTAGCTTGCTTAATCGTTACTTTAGTTGCTTAATTGTTTTAATTTTCTTTCGTTGATTAGTTTTGATAAACCAAATCAAAACCCATCTTGTTACTTTTTACATTAATTAAATTTACTTGTTAAAACCAACGAGTCTCTGTGGTTCGACCCCTGCTCGTGCATATTACTACACCGGTAGTGAGTCCACTTGCTCGGATTTTATTACTAGAGGAATTTTTCTCCATCAGCGGCAAACTCTTTAGCGGTTAACGTACGCGTACCAACCCGTTTGCCGAGCAACCGACCAGGGGATGAAAATACAGAGATGTTTCCCTTAGACGGAAAACCACCATCGTAATTGCGGCCAACCCTAGTCAATCTCGTATCAACATCAGGAGGAAAATATGTTTCGACAAATGCAACAATCTCATCTATGATAACAGCCTCTGAAATTGAGGCCTCGACCATGGCCCTATTGCTCATCTTCCTTTTCAATTGGCCTAGATACCTAAAAGTCATTCGTAGATTAAAACATAAATAATGTTAAAGAAGGTATATTGTTAACGCTCAAATTATTTAGAAATAGAATAAATTCAATTACCTCTCAAATGGATACATCCATCTGTATTGAACTGGACCACCGACTCTAGCTTCGTATGCCAAGTGGACCGGTAAATGCTCCATAGAATCAAATAATGAAGGAGGAAATATCTTCTCAAGTTTGCACAAAGTCACTACGATGCTCTCCTCAAGCTTTTTCATGTGATCAACACGCAGTGTGGTCGATGTTAACGCTCGGAAAAACTCACTTAACTCTGTTAACGCCACCCAGATATTGTCAGGCAAGAGACCCTTGAGAGCAATCAGAAGTAGTCTATCCAACAAAATGTGGCAATCGTTACTCTTCAAACCCTGCACTTTTCCCTCCTCTACATTGACACAGTTACCAATGTTAGATGCGTAACCATCTGGAAGCCTTAAATCCTTGAGCCATTTCTGGAGGAGGAGCTTCTTTTCCTTTGTAAGCACGTATTGAGCCATCGGTCTAACTGGTTTACCATTGACGTATACCAAGTCTAAGGCCGGCCGCTTACAGATTTCCTTAAGGTCCTTTCGAGCTTTTTCGTTGTCTTTAGTTGTTCTCTTGAAATCCATCAACGTGTTAAAAACATTATCGAATACATTCTTCTCAATGTGCATCACGTCAAGGTTATGTCGAATGAGATTTGTTTTCCAGTATGGAAGCTCCCAAAATATACTCCTCTTGATCCAGTTATGGGTAGTCCCAAACCCTTGTATTTTGGTCTTCGAAAATTTTGCCCCCACCGAGGATCGGGCAATCTAGATACCTCCTCATAGACCGTGTCACCACTTAAACGAATCGGGGCCTCATCATGGTCAATCTTGTTCTTTTTAAACGCATTCTTCTGGGTCCTGAATGGGTGGTCCTCCGGAAGAAATTGTCTATGGCAATCGAACCAACATGGTTTTCCAGAGTGCGTGAGCGTGAAAGACTTTGTGTCACTCATACAATACGGACAGGCTAACTTTCCGTGGGTGATCCAACCCGATAACATCCCATATGCAGGGAAGTCATTAACTGTCCACATCAACGCAGCCTTCATGCTGAAATTCTCTCGCTTGAAAGCATCCCACGTTTCGACCCCATCCTCCCAAAGCTGCTTCAATTCGTCCATCAAAGGTCGGAAGATTGTAGACAGTGGCTATAACCGGCCAACAAGAGTAAGATTTTGCCCCAGGACCAAACGGATTGAAACCATCAGAGCAGATGCATAACCGTATATTTCTTGCTTCAGACGCAAAGTCAGGATAAGTCTCATCAAAGTGTTTCCATGCCTCCCCATCACTGGGATGAATCAACACACCCGAAATGCATGTTTGATAAACCTATCCCATCCCGAAATGCATGATTATATGAAATGCTAATATCACTTTGCCTACTTGCTTTATAATCGAAAATAAAGAAATTTCGGCTTTTGCATAGACCTAAATTATTACTATTGTGAATAATTTTAAATATTAATATTTAATTCTTTGTTGTAAAATATATAATTTTACAATGATGAATTAAATTAACATTTATAAACAAGATGAGAGTCGTTATCATCCACAACTATCAAAACCCTATCTCAGCTTAGACCAAGAAAGATAGAGCAAATAAGTTCTTGTCAGTTTGAGCAAAGGATTTTCTGTTTAATATAGGTTTTCCGGTTTCATCGTCCTCCTCTCTAAGAATCTCAAACATCACGGCCATGTCTTGACGCTGTTTTACTCTTCACTTGGTGATATACGGTCACAAGTAAAAACAAGGTAACAGTATAACACCGGTGAAGAGAAAAACAATTTCCACCAATTTTTTCAATCTCCACCTTCCATTTACCCAAGATACTGATTGCAGAATCTTCCTCATGAGCTTGAAAGCTGGCGGTGTTGCCCTCAATCTCACGGTTGCACATGCGAAGCAACCGTGAGATTGAGGGCAACACCGCCGCCTTTCAAGCTCATGAGAAGATTCTCGCAATCAGATCTCGAGTAAATGGAAGGTAGATATTAAAAAAATTGGAGGAAAGTTTTGTTTTCTCTTCACTGGTGTTATACTGTTACCTTGTTTTTACTTGTGACCGTATAACACCAGTGAAGAGTAAAACAGACACTGACAAGAACATGGCTGTGATGTTTGAGATCCTTAGAGAGAAGAGAACAAAGGAAACCGGAAAAACTCTTATTAAAAACGTAAAATCCTTTGCTCAAACCGACAAGAACTTATTTGCTCTATCATTCTTGATCAAAGATGGACGGATTTTGATAGCTATGGGTGAGAAAGGCTCTCATCTTATTTATATTTTAAGATGTTAACCACCAACCACAATACCCTAAGGTGCATCTAGGGTGCCAGGATTGATATCAGGCGCTCAAACCTAGGCGATATTACATCACCGTCCGCGATGCCGTCAATCGCCCCAAAATGGGATCTAGAACCACTAAGGTAGTGTGCGGTTGAATATGTTACATTATTGATACATTCACCCCCCTTCCTCCCCCTTTGACTTTAAAAGACTTGAAAATTAGATATTTAGTAACTTATCTAATTGTTGCATATGTAATATGTTATGTTTACTAAATATGTAACATGTTATATTTACTAAATATAACATGTTACACCAGTGGAAAATATCAAGTCTATTGCACAAGCATTTGCCCCAAAGATTGAAACTTTAAAAGTAGATTTACTATTATAATTAATCAGAAAACAAGAAAATCCCCAACTGCAGTTTTTGTATCTTCTACAAACTGAAGTTGGGGATTTTTTTGTTTTCTGATTAATTGCTAAATCTACTTTCAAAGTTTCAATCTTTGGACCTAATGCTTGTGCAAAAAACTTGAGATTTTCCACTCCAGCATAACCCCATGGTAGTGGTTGTACGTGATAGTAGTGGAGTTGGATTAAAAGACTTGAAAATTAGATATTTAGTAACTTTTTTAGCTTTTTATCATTAAAAGACTTGAAAATTAGATATTTAAATACTTATCTAATTGTTGCATATGTAACATGTTATGTTTACTAAATATGTAACATGTTATATTTACTAAATATAACATGTTACACCAGAGGAAAATATCAAGTCTATTGCACAAGCATTTGGCCCAAAGATTGAAACTTTAAAAGTAGATTTACTATTATAATTAATCAGAAAACAAGAAAATCCCCAACTCCAGTTTTTGTATCTTCTACAAACTGAAGTTGGGGATTTTCTTGTTTTCTGATTAATTGCTAAATCTACTTTCAAAGTTTCAATCTTTGGACCTAATGCTTGTGCAAAAAATTTGAGATTTTCCACTCCAAAGATAACCCCATGGTAGTGGTTGTACGTGATAGTAGTGGAGTTGGATTAAAAGACTTGAAAATTAGATATTTAGTAACTTATCTAATTGTTGCATATGTAACATGTTATGTTTACTAAATATGTAACATGTTATGTTTACTAAATATAACATGTTACATATTTGATTATGAGTACGGTTATTTATCGTTTTCTTTATAGTGGCATATGTTTTCTTCTATTCGTTAATATTACTAACATATGTTTTCTTCTATTCGTTAATATTACTAAATATGTAACAAACTAGGATACAGAAACTGTATCCTAATTTGTTTCATATAAGGTGCATCTAGGGTACCAGGATTGATATCAGGCGCTCAAACGTAGGCGACATAATCACCGTCCGCGATGCCGTCAATCGCCCCAAAATGAGATCTAGAACTAGATGTTCCTAAACTATTTCATCCACAGTTTTCTTACTTATTTGTTTGTAATTGAGATCAATTAAAGTCTCAACTCATGATCATTCGTGCTTACTTTTATTAGTTTAATATATTTGTTTTATTAGTTTAATATATTTGTTGGGTTATCAAAATTGTTATTATTCTTCCTAATTCTTTCATGTTTCGAAAGACATTAATAATATAGTTGCATGATTTATGTTTACTATGTGTGAATACTAGCATGAATCAATTTCATGATTATCCACCTTTAGGTAGTTAAATCTTGTTAAAGTGAGTAGGGTTAAGGCATGATATATGATTCATATTATTGGAAAAAATGTATCAAAAGTACCTCAACTATTGGGGTATTTTTTATTTCATACCAAAAGTCATTTTGTTGCATTTGATATACCTGATTTTTTTCCCGTTGCATCTGTGTTATTTGGGACTAACGACATCAATTTTTTCAGTTAAACGGATATTTACAATCTTGTACTACTAGAAATCAAACTTTGCACCTGTAAAATCCTCGAACCCCTTCTGTTTGTCCAATTTTTTTAAAAGATCCCAGCAGTCCTATACTCCGGAATTCTTCTCTTCTTGTCTACAAATTAATACATATCAAGTATATTATGTTCTCTAACTTGCTAATCCGGTCATTCATCTCTAATTGACGCCATCATAAGTTAAAAGTTCATCCTCATGTCAATTTGCACATTCCCAAATAATGTGCAACTTCAAAACTCCTTATCTCACTGATTAATATAGGGAAAAGGGCAGTTAAGATTAAATGATCTCAGGAAACAAACAACCGACTCATCACTTGCAAAATGCAATCAAACTTCATAAGTTTTTGAATGTCATGAACATTGGATTACTGCCACTATTTCATCGTTGCAACCCCATTTTAAAGCTCAAATTACCTAAATTCAGTCAAACTATCTTCGTGTGCGATATCATAATTCCTAAAACCAACAGTTTTAACAAAAATGTAATAAAAAACACCAATTATGTAAGAAATCATCGTGGTCGAAACCACCAAATAGTAAAAAATAAAAACAAAAACAAAAAACAAGAGAACCCATCCTCTTTAAACCCTCACATAAGCTAAAAAAATCACAGAAAATATAACTAAAATAAACTAAATTCCCCTATAATTAAAACCCTTCAAAGCTAACAGAAGCAAGAATCTAAATCAGTGATCAATTATAATCAAGAACCATAACCGAGACAGAGAATGGTGCAAATGGTCAAAATTAGTCAAGTGTACCTGAAATAATCGAAAAAGATTTTATAATAATGCTAAGGCATGAATTAGTTTATCCTCCAATACACATATAAAACACACATTAACACACACCACACACACCTGCACCCATCTGTACCGCCCCTATTCACACACACACAACTCATACCCGCACCTAAACTTCAGCAACAGACACAAAATCTGCTCTCCCACACCTGGCTTCACGGCATCACACACACCCTTCCCTCTCTGTACACACACGACTCACACTACAGCAGCCACACCCAGCAACACACTCGGCACACCCCTAATACACGCACACCAGCACACACACACACACACTTATGATGGCGGCCCCTTCAACCAACCACACCCAACAACACACGCATACACACACGTAAACACTCACGTACACCCACACACGTAAACACTCACAAACACCAACCGTTTTCCTCGCTTATTTCATATCCAAGCATGCATATGGGGTTACCCATTTATTTCATACTCAATCTCCTCACCATAATTCAAAAACAAAGAAGAGCCCAGAATTGACAAATAAACCCAATCAATTTCACGGGAAAATGGGATCTTACGGTTGCACACTTCGATTCAAAAAAGAAGGATTTTACGGTTGCAAAATGGGATCTCAAAAAAGAAGGATTTTACGGGAACCAATCAATTTCACGGGAAAACAACAAATTTATCCAACACACAAGATCTAGAAATCGATTAAGAGGGGGAATCGAAATACCTGGTTGAGTACAGAGAAGAGAGAGAAACACGGTGGAAGGAGGCGGACGGACGGAGACGACGGCTAGACAGCTCGAGACGGACGGAGACGGCGGAGAGGTGGACGGACGGCGGCGGCGTGAGCTTCTTCTTCTTCTAGGTCGCAGTCGCAGAGAGCCCAGAATGTAGAGTGAGAAAGCGGGAAGAGAGAGAGGGAAATATTGTGGCGTAATTGGTATCTGAGGGATAAAATGAGTATTTATAATTTTCCCCAGCGACGGAATATTCCGCCGCTAAATATTAATTATAGCGGCGGAAATTAAATTCTGACGCTATAATTAATATTTAGCGATGGAATATTCCGTCGCTGATAAATCCGACGCTAAACTATACGTACGCTCACCTGGATCGATGACATGGCACGCTCACCGACGGAAATTTCCGCCGCTGATTTTAAATTCAGCGACGGAAATTTCCGCCGCTATTATTAATAAATATAATTGTTTTCATTATATTTTTGAAAAAATAAATAAATCATTAATATTTATTAATTTTAATTTAATAAATATCATTATTTTTATTTATATAAAAATAAATAAATCATAAATATTTATGATATTTTTGAAAAAATAAATAAATCATAAATATTAATTAATTTTAATTTTATAATGCCATTATTTTTATTTATATAAAATATGAAAGTTATTTTAAATTACTCTCAAAAAAATAAATATGAGTCATTATATTTTTGAAAAAATAAATAAATCATTAATATTTATTAATTTTAATTTAATAAATATCATTATTTTTATTTATATAAAAATAAATAAATCATAAATATTTATGATATTTTTGAAAAAATAAATAAATCATAAATATTAATTAATTTTAATTTTATAATGCCATTATTTTTATTTATATAAAATATGAAAGTTATTTTAAATTACTCTCAAAAAAATAAATATGAGTCATTATATTTTTGAAAAAATAAATAAATCATTAATATTTATTAATTTTAATTTAATAAATATCATTATTTTTATTTATATAAAAATAAATAAATCATAAATATTTATGATATTTTTGAAAAAATAAATAAATCATAAATATTAATTAATTTTAATTTTATAATGCCATTATTTTTATTTATATAAAATATGAAAGTTATTTTAAATTACTCTCAAAAAAATAAATATGAGTCAATAAATATTATTTTTGAAAAAATAAATAAATTCTAAACCCTAAACCTAATACCCTATATAATATACCCTATACCCTATACACTATACCCTATACACTATACCCTATACCCTATACCCTATACCCTATACACTATATCCTATAACCTATACCCTATACCCTATACCCTATACACTATACCCTATACCCTATACACTATACCCTATACCTTATATCCTATACACTATACCCTATACCCTATACACTATACCCTATACCCTATACTCTATACACTATACCCTATACCCTATACACTATACCCTATACCCTATACCTCATACCCTATACACTATACACTATACACTATACCCCTATACCATATACCCTATACCCTATACCCTATACACTATACCCTATACACTATAACCTATACCCTATACACTATACCCTATACCCTATACACTATACCCTATACCCTATACCCTATACCCTATACACTATACCCTATACCCTATACACTATACCCTATACCCTATACCCTATACCTTATACCCTATACACTATACACTATACCCCTATACCCTATACACTATATCCTATACCCTATACCCTATACCCTATATACCCTATACCCTATACCCTATACCCTATACACTATACCCTATACCCTATACCCTATACCTTATACCCTATACACTATACCCTATATCCTATACACTATACCCTATACCCTATACCCTATACACTATACCCTATACCCTATACCCTATACACTATACCCTATACCCTATACCTTATACCCTATACACTATACACTATACACTATACCCCTATACCCTATACCCTATACCCTATACCCTATACACTATACCCTATACACTATATCCTATACACTATACACTATACCCTATACCCTATACACTATACCCTATACCCTATACCCTATACACTATTGTTTAGGGGTTAGGGTTTAGGGTTTAGGATTTAGGGGTTATTGTTTAGGGGTTAGGGTTTAGGTTTTAAGGTTTAGGGGTTATTGTTTAGGGGTTAGGGTTTAGGGTTTAAGGTTTAGGGTTTAGGGTTTAGGGTTTAGGGGTTATTGTTTAGGGGTTAGGGTTTAGGGTTTAGGGTTTAGGTTAGGGTTTAGGGTTTAGGGTTGGGGTAGGGTTTAGGTAGGGTTTAGGGTTTAAGGTTTAGGGTTTTAGGGTTAGGGTTTAGGGTTAGGGTTTGTTAGGGTTTAGGGGGTTTAGGGTTTAGGGTTTAGGTTTAGGTTTAGGGTTTAGGTTTAGGGTTTAGGGTTGTTAGGGGTTAGGGGTTTAGGGTTTAGGGGTTGGGGTTTAGGGTTTAGGTTTAGGGTTTAGGGTTAGGTTGGTTTAGGGTTTAGGGTTTAGGGTTTAGGGTTTAGGGTTGAGGGGTTAGGGTTTAGGGGTTAGGGTTTAGGGTTTAGGTTTAGGGTTTAGTTAGTTTAGGGTTTAGGGTTTAGGGTATAGGCTTTGGGATTTAGGGTTTAGGGTTTGGGGTTTAGGGTAGGGTTATTAGGGTTTAGGGTTTAGGTTTAGGGTTATTGTTTAGGGGTTAGGGTTTAGGGTTTAGGGTTTAGGGTTTAGGGTTTAGGGTTTAGGGTTTAGGGTTTAGGTTTAGGGTTTAGGGTTTAGGGTTTAGGGTTTAGGGGATATAAGAATTGCAAGGGTTCTTGTAGCTATTCCCAAATTGGTAAATTGCATACAATTTTAAATTTTTTATCCAAAATAAAACAAAAACAAAATTAGTCCAAAACTAGGAACTAACCAACTATTAGACAACACTCTGGAGATTATTGTCTCATAAGTCATAACTAAGATATCCAAAAACAAAGACCCACATCATTACCGCCGAGCACACCGCACTCTCTCGGCCCCCACCACCGTGCATGTCATCATCTACATCGTAAGCTTCAATGTTGACATCGTGAAGGGTTGTCTCCTCGCAGTCATCAAGCTCCATATCCGTCATCCGCGATGAAGGCTTAGGAGGCAAAGACACCCTCTGTGGCCTTGCATTGTTCGGAAGTCAAGGAATCTGGGAAGTCGACCGAGAAGTGGATGTATAATTTGCCCCTCATGAATGGTCTTTGGTACATTGGCATCCCTTCGTCATTTATTGCCTTGAATTGATCTGGCTTAACAACTTCTCCAGGTTGGGATTTGATGAGGAGCTGCCTGTTATCTAGATGAGTCAAGATAAATTGGAAGCCACATAATGCCTCAGTAAGGGTCAACGCATGCTCAACAAATATGTCATCACCCTTTCGCTTGAACTTTGGGTGCTCTTTCTGTTGTAGTACAAAGACTATGTCTCCAGTAAGAGTGTCAGGAGCTTCATCGGCTTCTCCTGAGAATGTAATTTTCTGTCCATTTTGCATACCCTTCTCCACAACCACTTCCAAGACCTTCTTCTCCTGTACAACCTTTTCGCCCTTGCATTGTGGGCAGCGGTCCTTGTCATTGATAGGGTATATGGTATAGGGTATAGGGTATAGGGTGTAGGGTATAGGGTATAGGGTATAGGGTATAGGGTATAGAGTATAGTGTATATGGTGTAGGGTATAGTGTATATTATATAGGGTATTAGGTTTAGGGTTTAGAATTTATTTATTTTTTCAAAAATAATATTTATTGACTCATATTTATTTTTTTGAGAGTAATTTAAAATAACTTTCATATTTTATATAAATAAAAATAATGGCATTATAAAATTAAAATTAATAAATATTTATGATTTATTTATTTTTTCAAAAATATCATAAATATTTATGATATTTTAATGTTTTTTAGTTTGTTATTTTGTTAATTAGTTCTAAAAATAAACAAAAATTACATTTTATTATCAGCAACGGAATATTTCCGTCGCTGATAAATAAAAAAATATTAAATTATCAGCGGCGGAAATATTCCGTCGGTGTTTAATAAAAAAAAACATTTAATTTCACCGTCGGAATTTTTCCGACGCTAATAAATTAAAAAAAAAAAATTATTTAGCGTCGGAAATATTCCGTCGGTGTAATATTTCAAAAAGAAAAATAAAAAATATTTTAATTTCACCGTCGAAATATTTCCGACGCTGATAAATAAAAAAATAAAAAATGATATATTTTCACCGGCGGAATATTTCCGTCGCTGATAAAGATTTAGCGGCGGAATATTCCGTCGGTAAATCAACCGCCAAATTAGCGGCGGAAATAAA
Organism: Adenophora triphylla var. japonica; assembly: GCA_022495995.1. Classification (NCBI taxonomy): domain Eukaryota; kingdom Viridiplantae; phylum Streptophyta; class Magnoliopsida; order Asterales; family Campanulaceae; genus Adenophora; species Adenophora triphylla. Next base: position 104,967 of record JAFEMH010002631.1, read on the forward strand.
CGAATATTCGAGGAATATTCGTTTTAGCGGCGGAATTTAGCGGCGAAATTAAATTCTGTCGCTAAATTTGACGCCAAAAATATTCCGACGCTAAAGCCTATATTCCGCCGCTATTTAGCGACGGAATCTGTCCGTCGCTGATAATTCCGTCGCTAAATGACCTGTTTCTGGTAGTGGACTACTTCTTTCAGGACGCCATAATAATCATTCCCTATAAGCTTCACACCGCTATTCCACGTCAATTTAGAGCCCCCGTAAGCTTTGGTATGAAACACATAGCCATTCACGAAATAACCGTTGTATAAATGAACGTTCAAGTACGGAGATGATGTTAAATGTCTTAACCTCGCAGCTTTGGCATCACTCGGATGTTCAGCTATCTATAAGACAATATTGTAACCAATTTAATACAATTTTAAGATTGAATGTTTAAAGAAGTGTATAGAATAAATTTGAATGAAACGAAATATTTACATATTTCCTTAGCCAGTTTGGAAATTCTCTTTCTGTCCTAGTTGCGATGAGTTCTGGAGATAAATCCTGAGCTAAATCTTCAAACATTCTGCAATAGGGTTAAACAAGGCACAAATTCCTTATCTCATCATATGATGATTTGCCGAGATTCATGATAAGATTGTAACTGCTGAATCCTTAGTTGACTGGGATTGTAAGAGCTACTTGCCGGAAATACGAGGAGCACAAATTCCTTATCTCATCATATGATGATTTGCCGAGATTCATGAATTCCTTTCCTCGTCATATGTAGATAAACCGATATGAAGATAGGCCGAGAATAATGATTTTGTCTCCTCGTCATATAAAGATATGATGAGGTTCGAACTTTCCACTCCTCGTCATTCATGCCCTCTCGGTTCCTGATGAGCCAGGGAAGGGAGGAGTAATTTGGGGAGCCCGTTGACAACGTCAAGGCCGAGGAAGGCACTTCGTCCTCTATGGAGGCGATCTCGGCATACGAGGGTGGTATCCTCTGCCCTTATAGTTGGTGCATTTATATGTGCTTGCAAGGCCTTGGTAACCTTTGGTCGGCCTTGTTGATGCCGAGATGGATGTACGAGAAGCCCATGTCGTAATTTTGAGATGGATTATGTTATGGCCCCATCCACTTGGGCATGACCCGGACAAGCCCGTGTTCGTATCTCGGTTTATACTGTTCATAAAGTAAATTTTGTGGTTTAGCATGAAGACGTTAATTAAAAATCATGACTAACCATCCTGATGATAGAGGTGGCTTTCTATGCAAATCGCTCTAATGTTTGATTGTTTTTAAATATTACTCCCTCTGTTGTGTCTGTCGTTTCAAAATAATATTTTTCATTTTTTTAGTCGTTATTATTATGATCGAATTTTGAGTTATAATTTTAGATTGATTTAATTATAGTAATGAAAATCTAAAATTTGTTGTTGATATTACCATTGATGATGTATTGATAACAAGTTTTAATCTCTCAATGTTCTTTCGTAATAACAGCAAAAGAAGTGAGAATATCATTTTGGAAAGAAGAAGAAAGTATAAGAAAGTAGACATGGAGTGAGTACTAAAGAATTAATTAAAAAGCATATTGTAAAGTGATGATGCCAAAATCGTCAAATCAGCCCAAATCCAAGCGATCGGTTAGCTCCGGCGATTGCTTAGCCTGAAAATAAGACGAAACACGTAAACTAAGCCGGGGCTTCACCGGTGAAGGCCCTCCGGCGTGAGAATAAGTTCACGGTTTTTAGTGAGAGAAACTAAATTGACAGAGTTTCGAAATATCAAAAGTACTGTACCAGAATATGGAAATTATGGCATGTATTTATAATGATGGATTGACAGAATCCATGTTGAACTTGGACTGTAAAGACATAAGGTATAATCCTAAGAGGATTATGTCTGTTAGAGAATCCTTGTTTGATCTGAATTAATATAGGAGGTGGTTACAATTCTGGTAAGACTGTAACTCCTGAATTCTTAGTTGACTGGGATTGTAAGAGCTGCTTGCCGGAAAGCCGAGGAGCACAAATTCCTTATCTCGTCATATGATGATATGCCGAGATGCATGAATTCCTTTCCTCGTCATATGTAGATAAGACGATATGAAGATAGGCCGAGATGAATGATTTTGTCTCTTCGTCATATAAAGATATGACGAGGTGCGAACTTTCCTCTCCTCGTCATTCATGACCTTTCGGTTCTTGATGAGCCGGAGAAGGGAGGAGTAATATGGGGAGCCCGTTGACAACGTCAAGGCCGAGGAAGGCACTTCGTCCTCTATGGAGGCGATCTCGGCATATGAGGGAGGTCTCCTCGGCCCTTATAGTTGGGGCATTTATATGTGCTTCTTTGGGCCTTGGTAACCTTTGGTCGGCCTTGTTGATGCCTAGATGGATGTACGAGAAGCCCATGTCATAATTTTGAGATGGATTATGTTATGGCCCAATCCACTTGGGCCTGACCCAGACAAGCCAGTGTTCGTATCTCGGATTATACTGTTCATAAAGTAATTTTTGTGATTTAGCATGAATACATTAATTAAAAATCATGACTAACCATCCTGATGATGGAGGTGGCTTTATATGCAAATCGCTCTAATGTTTGATTGTTTTAAAATATTACTCCCTCTGTTGTGTCTGTCGTTTCAAAATAATATTTTTCATTTTTTTTTCGTTATTATTATGATCGAATTTTGAGTTATAATTTTAGATTGATTTAATTATAGTAATGAAAATCTAAAATTTGTTGTTGATATTACCGTTGATGATGTATTGATAACAAGTTTTAATCGCTCAATGTCTTTTCTTAATAATGTTTTTTCGTAATAACAGAAAAAGAAGTGAGAATATCATTTTGGAATGAAGAAGAAAGTATAAGAAACTAGAAATTGAGTGAGTACTAAAGAATTAATTAGAAAGCATATTGTAAAGTGATGATGCCAAAATCATCAAATCAGCCCAAATCCAAGTGATCGATTTGCTCCGGCGATTGCTTAGCCTTAAAATAAGACAAAACCCGTAAACTAAGATGGGGATTCACCGGCGAAGGCCCTCCGGCGTGAGAATAAGTTCACGGTTTGTAGTGAGAGAAACTAAATTGACAGAGTTTTGAAATATCAAAAGTAACTTACCAGAATATGGAAATTATGGCTTGTATTTATAATGATGGATTGACAGAATCCATGTTGAACTTGGACTGTAAAGAGATAAGGTATAATCATAAGAGGATTATATCTGTTAAAGAGTTCTTGTTTGATCTGAATTAATGTAGGAGGTGGTTACAATTCTGATAAGATTGTAACTGCTGAATCCTTAGTTGACTGGGATTGTAAGAGCTACTTGTCGGAAAGACGAGGAGCACAAATTCCTTATCTCGTCATATGATGATATGCCGAGATTCATGAATTCCTTTCCTCGTCATATGTAGATAAGCCGATATGAAGATAGGTCGAGATGAATGATTTTGTCTCCTCGTCATATAAAGATATGATGAGGTGCGAACTTTCCTCTCCTCGTCATTCATGCCCTCTCGGTTCATGATGAGCCAGGGAAGGGAGGAGTAATATGGGGAGCCCGTTGACAACGTCAAGGCCGAGGAAGGCACTTCGTCCTCTATGGAGGCGATCTCGGCATACGAGGGAGGTATCATCTGCCCTTATAGTTGGTGCATTTATATGTGCTTGCTGGGCCTTAGTAACCTTTGGTCGGCCTTGTTGATGCCAAGATGGATGTATGAGAAGCCCATATCGTAATTTTTAGATGGATTATGTTATGGCCCAATCCACTTGGGCCTGACCCGGACAAGCCCGTGTTCATATCTCGGTTTATACTGTTCATAAAGTAATTTTTGTGGTTTAGCATGAAGACATTAATTAAAAATCATGACTAACCATCCTGATGATGGTGGTGGCTTTATATGCAAATCGCTCTAATGTTTGATTGTTTTTATATATTACTCCCTCTGTTGTGTCTGTCGTTTCAAAATAATATTTTTCATTTTTTTAGTCGTTATTATTATGATCGAATTTTGAGTTATAATTTTAGATTGATTTAATTATAGTAATGAAAATCTAAAATTTGTTGTTGATATTACCATTGATGATGTATTGATAACAAGTTTTAATCTCTCAATGTTCTTTCGTAATAACAGCAAAAGAAGTGAGAATATCATTTTTGGAAAGAAGAAGAAAGTATAAGAAAGTAGACATGGAGTGAGTACTAAAGAATTAATTAAAAAGCATATTGCAAAGTGATGATGCCAAAATCGTCAAATCAGCCCAAATCCAAGCGATCGGTTTGCTCCGGCGATTGCTTAGCCTGAAAATAAGACGAAACACGTAAACTATGCCGGGGCTTCACCGGCGAAGGCCCTCCGGCGTGAGAAAATTAATGGAGTTTAGCCCTAGGAGGCCTATCTTCTTCATCATCCTTATCCTCATCATCATTGTCTTCGTTTTTCTCTTTCGCTTGTTATCCATCCTCATGACATATCGATCGAGTTGCCTTCATCAACCCACCTTTGGATCATCCTTTTGAGGGCGATGCAGTTCTCAGTGTTGTGACCATAGTCTTTGTGGAAATCACAGTGCTTGGAAGGGTCACGTGGGTACTTTGGTTGGTCACTGAGTGGACGGGGATTTGGAAGATTCACCAATTGCATGATTTCTGTGATAGGTTTGGTGAGAGGGGTGAAGATCTCAGCCTTTTCAGTTCCCCGTGTTCTGTTTTTGCCCTTGTAGCTGCTTCCATTCGAAACCTGGTTAGTGCCAGTTGTCTCTGTTTCTGTCTTGTCAAACTTTTTCTTACTTTTCTCTTCCGCCATGGCTATGGCATATGCCACATAGAATAAATCGGATTTAGACTTGGGCTCTCTAGCGGAGAGTTTATATATCAATTACCCGGATCTAAGTCCGGAATTGAAGCAGACGATCACCTCCCTATCGGTCAGGCTTTATTCTACTTGTTCTGCCATAGCTCTGAATCAGTTATAGTAATTTAGAGTGGTTTCATTCTTTCCTTGCTCGATGTTAGCAAGGTCAGACAACCTCTTCTTCCTTTTCCCTGTTGTGGAAAAGTGATCCAGGAACTTCCTCCTCATATTCCTCCAGCTATCAATGCTTCCCTTTTTTAGCTCACGGAACCATGTCAACGCTATTCTGGAGAAGGTACTCGCAAAAGATTTGCAGATAATGTCATTTGCTTTGGTGAGGAGGGCCATAGTGGATTCGAAACTTTGCACATGGTCCCTTGCGTTGGTGGTTCCCGCATACTTGTCAAAACTTGGGACTTTAAAGGCAGAGTTAGGAGGTAGTTCATTGATTTCTTGTGAGAATGGACGGGTGGCACTTGTGTCATCTTCTGTTTTTTTTACCCATTTCTATTACATCAAGCCTCTTCTTCAGCATCAATAGTTCTCTGGCATCAATACCGAATCAAGTGAGAGCTCCGGTGGGAACTTCGGTGGGATCTTTCTCTTGCGTAACCATTCACCCTTCTATGTTCCTCGGGCTCTTGGTAGTTATCTCCGTGACTGTATGAATCCCTATCTCTCCTTTGTTCCTTCTCGGATGGAGGAATTCTGTGACGAGGAGGGCTCCTCGGCCGATGAGGGCTCTTGTGACGAGATGGGCTTCTAGGTCGAGGAGGGTAGTTGGAACGAGAAGGAACATTGTGACGGGGTGGTGTTCTTTGCTTTCCCTGATTGAGCCTTGCTCGCAAGTCAGTAGAGTTTACCTCCTGGTCCTTTTGTTGGTTCAGGTGACTCCTCAGATCTATCACGTCCCTCTCGTTCTCCTGTCCCCTTGACTTAAGACGAGGTGGAATTTTTGGAGGGCTTTGCTTAGAACGTACACCAATCAATATGAGGGGGATTTTGGCCGTGAGGAAGAATTTCTCCATTCCTCGAACTACCACGCCTGTCGTCCTGACTTTCCCCTTCAAGGGAATTTCTAGTCCTCGTAGGCATCATAAATTCAGCCAACGAATGCTCGAGATTCAATTGCAACAGAGCATTTTGAGTTTCATAAATATGTTGCAAAGTCTCCATTTGTTGGTGTAGGAGAGTCCTACGATCAGTTTGCTGGGTAGAAGTCTCAGTTGCTCCTTTCTAGGTATTCTTCGTTTGGCTACCAGGTCGCTTTCCTCGCTTACGACGAGGAGGGTTTGCAGTAATCACCTCGGCAGCTTGCTGATTCTGAGGTCGAAGAGTCATGCTGAGGGGAGGTAGCCCATCGATTAATGGTGGTGGAGGAGAAAGCAGCTCTCCATTGGTGAGAGGGAGACTAGTCCTTGTGTTAATAGGAATACCCTCTACCAAAACTTGATCTCCTTCATGAGTAACACTAACAGTTTGTCCGTCTTTCATTGGAATTAGGATTGTAGTTCAAACAGAATTTCCAGCCAAACAGATTCAGGCGGACAAAATATTCAGGCCAACGGAATTTAGGCAAAAAGAATTCCGGTGAACAAAGATTTCAGGCAGTGTAAAAACGTTTTTCCAGGCGAACCAGATTTCCAGGCGATCGGAATCTTCTTCTGGCCAAAACAGAACTGATTTTCAAAAGAAACAGATTTTTTCTGGCCGAAACAGAATTATTTCAGGCCAAAATTGACGTTTTTTCGGGCGGAATTTCGATTATCAGACGCACAAAATTCCGGCAAACAAGAAATTACAGACTATTCAATGGGTATTCAAAGCGTTTCCCGGCAATGAAACCAAACTGATGCCGCTGTAAATGATCGGATCTGCCCAAATCCGGTGGTAGGTGTTATCCCAACGATTGAATAGCCTGAAACAGAGAAACAAACACGTAAACTAAGCCGGGACTTCTCCGGCGAAGCCCCTCCGGCGTGAGAGTAAGTATTTGCTTTGTGAGAGAGAGTCAATTGACAAGAGTTTAGAGTCAAAAGATAGCGTACCAAATAATGTGAATAATGGCTTGTATTTATAGGCATAGCAATGTATAATCCATATTGAATTAGATTGCTAAGAGATAAGATATGAATCCTAAGAGGATTATATTAGTTGAGTCCTTGCCGGATAGGAATTTGTATGTGAGGTGGTTACAATCCTAGGGGGATTATAACTGCTCAATGTCTCAGTTTGAATAGGATTACGTAAATTGCACTTCTGCACGTGAGCCAAGCTGGACTCTCCTCGTCATACGAGGCCAGGTCGGCCTACGATGAGCCAGTGAAGAGATACGAAGGAACTGGGGGAGGCCCAATTCCTGGTAACTTGTTGGCCTAGGAGACCCCCTCTTCATCAAGGGAGCTCAGCTCGGCCTTGGAGGGAGATCTCCCTCGGCATTGAATCTTTGGCCTTAGTTATTTCGCCCACTAAGTCTAGGTCATCTTAGTGAAATGATGAGAAGGCTTAGTTCGAGGAAGGTAGAGAAGCCCGTTTCCCTCCTCGTACATCATTCTTTGCAGGATTATGTTTAAGACCCAATCTACTTGGGCCTTGCCCGGACTAGCCCATATTTGTACTTAGGTTATATACCGTTCATTATCGATAGGGATTTTTCAATAAAAACGGATGTCTTACATTAATAATGACCAAACATATTGTATCCTTCATATTATTTTATAAAAATATGCTTGAATTATTCTTTGAGATCATAAATGTTATTTGAATTTGAAAAATATGAATACAACAATGTTCTCAAATTATTTTTTCAATTTGTAAATCTTTAAAGGGGAAATGACAAATTAGGGCCCAAATTTTTTGAAGTGTACGCCAATCAGAGTTTATGTTCCATTTTGTCAAATTAGGGTCCAAAGTTACTAACGTTAGTCAGATACGTGTTTTTTGACGAAAATATTAACGAATCTCGTTAAATCATAACATCCCTCACACTTATGAAATTTTTAAAAGCAATTACCACCTAACTTAATCAAATTAGCTTTAAAAGTGAATTAAATCATCGAACCTTTACTAATTAGTGTATGCGTTTTCTTTAAATCGGTGTGTGTGTGTGTGTTGATAGTGGTAGTTTTATGCCGATAGTGGTAGTTTTATGCCGATGGTAGTTTTATGCTGATAGTGGTAGTTTTATGCTGATGGTAGTTTTCTATAAATTTTTACTTTGATTTTAATTGTAAGTTTAAATTTCTGTATTGCATTATTTGAAAGTGTAACCATATGGTACATGTCCTCTCAAAAAAAAAAAAAAATAATAATAACATATGGTACATGTCCTCTCAAAAAAAATAATAATAATAATAATAATAACATATGGTACATGTAATCTGAATTAACGTTAGTTAACAACCCTAATATAATGTTGCTTCAAAACCCAAACTTATTATAATGTTGAAGGAAATTGTTTGCTATAAATAGGTATCTCCATTACCCAAGAAAATCACCCCCATTGACTAGCCAAAGAAAGAAGCTAAATAAAAAAGCTCCATACTAATGGCTGTCAAAATTTGTTCAGCGCTTATAGTTTTTCTCACCTTCTTCCTAGCCTTCCATTATGTGGTGTTGGTCTCCGATGCCGCTAGAGAGCTCGACATAGAAATGGTTGTAGCATCGGCAGACAACACTACCAACGCTGCAGGCGAGGTCGTGACCTACTGGGGCCGCGATAGTAGGGAAAGAAGTTTGGCGGACACATGTACTTATGGCAGCTACGACTTTGTTATCATTTCTTTCCTTTCAAGTTTTGGCAACAACAGGGCACCGGTGTTGAGTTTGTCCGGCCATTGTGATCCATCTAATGGCGGATGCCGATTGCTCAGCAACGACATCCGATCATGCCAAAGGCGAGGTGTTAAGGTACTAGTCTCCCTTGGTGGGCCCCCCGGTGGGTATGGCTTAACGACCGTAGATAGCCAAAGTGTTGCGCTCGCGGACTATCTTTGGAACACCTTCCTTGGTGGAGTTTCGACCTCTAGACCATTTGGGCCGGCAGCACTAGACGGCATAGACTTTGACATTCGCGGAGGTATACTAAACTACCTTCCGGTTGTCAGAAGGCTATCATATTATAGCACCTCCATTAGAAAGGTTTACATAACCGGATCATCTCCATGTCTGACGTGGCCACCCGCTATAAGAAGGTTTGGTGATGCCTACGACTCTGAGGTCGTTGATTATGCGTTTCTCCATTTCTACAATTTATATGCCGATGATCAAACATGCGAATATGACCCTACTACTGTAGCCGGGTTTAAGGCTGCATGGAATCTATGGGGAACTCTTCCTGTTCAGAAAATATTTTTCGGGACATTGGCTTCCATTGAAGCGGGGATTAGTGGCTATATTTCTCCAGGTGTATTTGAATCTGAAATTCTTCCATTCATTAAAGGGACACCAAAGTATGGAGGAGTTATGGTTTGGAATAACTATTTTGATGAACTAAGTGGCTTCACTGCTGCTATCAGGCCAAGTCTCTAAGTAAATAGATCCATCATCTCTGCCCATGCTCATTATCATTACTTCCTTTGGTTGTTGCAAACTTTTGTTTTTGTTTTTGTGTGTCGTTTGTGTGTTTATGATTTGTGTACTTATGTTTCAGAATAAAAGCAGCCACTTATTGTATATAAATGCTTTCATTTGTTGTTATTTTATGTCCCACTTATAATTCCGACCCTATTATCCATACTCACATCAATTTAATATTATATACTCCCTCCGTCCCATTAGTAATGGGAAATTTACTGTAGATACGGGAATTAAGGAAAAGTGAATTATAGTGGAGGAAATAGTGAATTATAATGGTGTTGTGAGTATTAAAATAATGTATGAGAGAGAATGAGTGGAGGGAATAGTAAAGATTCCTTTCCATTTTAGGAAGTTTGTGGTTTGTAATGGGACGACCAAAAAGGAAAGTTTGTGGTTTGTAATGGGACGGAGGGAGTACATTTTATTAATTCTCGTGCACCGACAATAAACGGATCCCACTATAGTCGGATCTCAAGATATTACAGCGGAACTAATCGAATAGTTCAAGAAGCAAAAATAATTTTTAGATCCTGTGCAACCATTGATTTTGGATGGCAGCATAAGTTGGTAAGAGAGAAGGGGAGTACTCAGCAGTCCCGTTGAAGGAGAAGAGTTGTTTGTATATTTGGCGGCTTCAGACTATGCTGTAGCCGCAGTGTTGGTAAGAGAGAAGGGGAGTACTCAGAGGCCGATATATTATGTATCGAAGGCATTGAGCGAGATTGAGGCAAGATACTTTAATGCCGAGAAACTGGCATACTCTTTGGTGGTTGCCGTGTGGAAATTGAGAGCTTAATTTGTCGCGCACACCATTGTCGTATTGAGTGACGCCCCATTGAGAAAAATTTTGCAACAGCCAGATGCCGCAGGAAGATTGCTGAAATGGTTGATTGAGTTAACTGAGTTTGATTTGAGTTATGAGTCCCAAAGGGCTATCAAGGCGCAGGCATTGGCTAATTTTATTGTGGAAACATCTTTTACAAGATCTCAGGCTGAGCTGATGAAAGATGCAGCCAAAAAGAAAGAGGCGAGGAAAATCGTTCCCAGTTTGGTTGAAGAGAAGGAGAGGCCGCCTGACTGTTGGATCTTGCATGTTGACGATTCTTCTTCCAAGGATAAAGGTGGTGCGGGAATCACAGTTATCTCGCCTGATGAGGAGATTAAACATGAGAAGGCGTTGCTGAAATTACCCGGGATCCGGCTCGCGCGCGGAGGGCCCCCGTGCATCTCGCAGATTCGTCGCTGTTCGGGAAGTCGGCCCGGATCCGAGAGGCAGCACAATCGCGCCCCGGCATCTGGCTTATTCCGTTTTAGCGTTTGCGAGGTTGGAGGTGTCTCGCTGTGTTTTGCTTTGTAGAGTCGCCACGCCGTTTTTATTAAGCCCAAAACATTGAAAAAGGGCATCAGTTTAAAGACAAATTTTAAACTGTTTTTGTGTGATGAGATTTTGAGTTCGGAGGTCAGATGACTCCTCGGGAAGAGAATATTAGAATATTAGAGCTCACCCGAGTAGCCTCGTAAAACGAGTCTTTCGGATACCCCTAATATCCTTTAAATGTTGTGTGTGTGTGTGTGTGCTTTTAAAAATGCATGCTGTATCGGATGTCTACATTGTATTGAAATGTATTGAAATAGTGTAGGAAGGAAGCCTTACCAATGTTGGTTCGTGTCTGTCTTCCGCAGGGGAATAGTGTTTGAGGTCGGAGTAGCGTTCCGGATTGCTTCGGGGATGCCGGTTGTCCGCGGACAGAGTTTCGGCGTGAGTTGAGGTTGTAGGCTGCGTTCGGGCAGAGGTTCGGCGTGCGTGGGGATCGTCGAGATCACTTGGGCAGAGTTTCGGCGTGCGTTGGAATCGTTGGTTGGATTCGGGCAGAGGTTCGGCAAGGTTTGGGATCGCCGGTTTGACTCGGAAAGAGCCGGGACACCGTGGGAAAGACCAGGCAAGGCCTCGGAGTACCACGAGGGGCCTCAGAGTACCTCGAGAGTGCCTCGGGGCAGCGCGGGAGCGTCTCGGGAGCGCTCGGAGAGGCTTCGGAGCACCTCGAGGGGGCTCGGAAGGCCTCGGAAGGATCCGAAGGGGCCGGGAATGCCTCGAAAGGTCTTAGAAGGGGAGCCAGAAGGCTTAGGGAGGAAGAGAGAAGTGGGAGGTGTCAAAAAATGAGGAGGGGAAGCCCTCTATTTATAGTAAAAATTTCGGAGCAAAGAGGTCCGTACGGACCTTCTTGGTTATCCAGAATTTTGGATTTCCTCGATTTGAGGGAATCTGCAATGATGGAGAATATTTGGGAATGATGATGTTCCCTGAGCAATAAGGTCCGTACGGACCATCTTGCATGCAAAGAGGTCCGTACGGACCAACTCTGCATGGAAACCATCATTTCTCCCGGGATTTGAGGGAATATTGTGGACTTTAAGGGGATTTAGTAATCATTGAAACAAAGAGGTCCGTACGGACCTTAATTGCTTTTCTGATTTCCTGAAAATTCCCAAAAGGTCCTTTTGTCCCTTTTTATCCCAGAAAGGCTCCTCCCCGGTTTGGTTGGGGGTTTGAGAAGTTTTGAGAGGGTTTTGAGTGAGAGAGGTCCACGAGGCTGCGTGGATGAGTCTGCGGTGTTTCCGGGTGTTTGAAAGGGAGTGATCCAGATTGGGGTACTTACGAAGCCCTCGACGACGTCACTTATGAAAGAAGTGGGGTCGCCGATAAGATAAGGGTCCTGATCTGGATCGCGTCTTTGGGAGAGGAAGTGAGTGAGGGTCAAAGTGAGGACGTGGTGGTGTCCTTTTGGGTGACCGTTTAGGTCAATAGGTGGACCTGTGAGAGGATTCCTACGTATCCCTGGCGGGAATCAAGCCCGGTCGTAGTTCGGGTGTGGGGTGAGTGTTACGTGAATGCGGGCGTGGTGGTGCCACAGGTGTTGTGTGACCGCGAGGTCGGTGATAAGGACGTGGTGGCGTCTGGGTGACCGCATAGGTCGGTGATAAGGACGTGGTGGCGTCTGGGTGACCGCATAGGTCGGTGATAAGGACGTGGTGGCGTCTGGGTGGCCGTGATAGGTCGGTGATAAGGACGTGGTGGCGTCAGGGTGACCGTATAGGTCGGTGATAAGGACGTGGTGGCGTCACAGGTGACCGTATAGGTCGGTGATAAGGACGTGGTGGCGTCTGGGTGGCCGTATAGGTCGGTGATAAGGACGTGGTGGCGTCTGGGTGGCCGTATAGGTCGGTGATAAGGACGTGGTGGCGTCTGGGTGGCCGTATAGGTCGGTGATAAGGACGTGGTGGCGTCTGGGTGGCCGTATAGGTCGGTGATAAGGACGTGGTGGCGTCTGGGTGGCCGTATAGGTCGGTGATAAGGACGTGGTGGCGTCTGGGTGGCCGTATAGGTCGGTGATAAGGACGTGGTGGCGTCTGGTGGCCCGTATAGGTCGGTGATAAGGACGTGGTGGCGTCTGGGTGACCGTATAGGTCGGTGATAAGGACGTGGTGGCGTCCTGGGTGACCGTATAGGTCGGTGATAAGGACGTGGTGGCGTCCTGGGTGACCGTATAGGTCGGTGATAAGGACGTGGTGGCGTCCTGGGTGACCGTATAGGTCGGTGATAAGGACGTGGTGGCGTCCTGGGTGGCCGTATAGGTCGGTGATAAGGACGTGGTGGCGTCTGGGTGGCCGTATAGGTCGGTGATAAGGACGTGGTGGCGTCTGGGTGGCCGTATAGGTCGGTGATAAGGACGTGGTGGCGTCTGGGTGGCCGTATAGGTCGGTGATAAGGACGTGGTGGCGTCTGGGTGGCCGTATAGGTCGGTGATAAGGACGTGGTGGCGTCTGGGTGGCCGTATAGGTCGGTGATAAGGGCGTGGTGGCGTCTGGGTGACCGTATAGGTCGGTGATAAGGACGTGGTGGCGTCCTGGGTGACCGTATAGGTCGGTGATAAGGACGTGGTGGCGTCCTGGGATGGAAGTTTTACGATTTTCCTAATCGGGTGGTTTAAGGCCTTCCGGGCCGGAGATAGTTGTGAGGACTTGAATCGTCTTCTGATTGCGGTTGGTGCCACGCTGGAGGACTTTGAATTGTCATCTGGCGGCGGTTGATGTTATGCGCGAGGACTTTGAATCGTCTTCTAGCCGCATTTGTGGAGGCGTGGCTGCCTTGTGCTTTGAGAGGCGTAGATGCCATTTGTGTTTTTGCATGTTGGTGTAGAAGGTTGGACTTACGATGACTGCCGGTGCTTGAGCTGCCGTTGAAGTGGGCAAGGATGATGGCCGATGATTGCTTCATCATTTGGCGTTTTGGGAGGCGCTTCGTGCCTTGGGACTTGTACTCGGAGGTGTTGGCTCCTTCGCGTGCTTGTTTTGCCGTTGAGTGGGCAAGGATGATGGTTGGTGCTGGGGATATGCAGTCTTGCATGTCTTCCCTTTGACTTGTTGGGGGGAGGAGCTCGGGCTTACTTTGATGGCCGGTGCTTGCGCTGCCGTTGAAGTGGGCGAAGTTCGGGCTTACATCTGACTGCCGGTGCTTGAATTGCTGGGGATGCGTGACCTTGTAGGGGCCCTTTTCTGTTGGGAAGATGACTTCGGACCTCCAGTGGTTGAGTTGTCGTTGAGCGTCTGGAGGCGTCTTGTGCCTTGATATTCGTGCTGGGAGGTGTTGGCTCCTTCTTGAATTGCCGTTGAGCGGGCGTTGGTTGAATTGCCGTTGGAGTGGGCGAGGATCGGTCTTACGTTTGACGGCCGGGGATTGATTTGCCGTTGAAGTGGGCGAGGACCGGTCTTACGCTTGACGGCCGGGGATTGATTTGAAGGGTTAGGGACCATTCTGCACTTGGATTTGCTGGAAAAGGCCTTAGGACAGCCAGGGGCAAAGATTATAAGGGCAGGAAAGTAATTTGGCCACCCTTGCAAAAAGAGGTCCATACGGACCAACCTTTGGTTGCAAAGAGGTCCGTACGGACCACCTTGGTTTTTACGGTTCCCGAGGTTTGACCGAGGCTTTAAATACCGAGGCCCTTCCCATTCCTTCTTCCTCATTTTCCGGTTCGTGAACCGGGCGAGAGAGAGAGAAAAATTCCTCCATTGTTAACCAAAATCAAAAAATTTTTGCTTGAATTTCTTGCCATGGTGAAGGATCTCGAAGGAGTCGTCGTCAGCCTTGATCGGGAAGTGGTTGAGCGGCGGATGGAGCTTCAAGGAATTGGACTTCGTTCGTTCCATCTTCGAAGAACCGGATGTTTTGTATCCGAATCCGGAGGTGCATAATCGTCGCTCCATGAACGTTGGGGAGGTAAGAAATGCATTCGTTTTGATTTCTGCTCGAATTTTTGAATGCTAGAACTAGGTTTTAGTTTTTCGCATTTTTGAATTTTTTTTTTTATTTTATGCCTTTTTGTGAAATTCTTGATGAATTGTTGAAAATGGACATGTAAAAATTGTGGGTATGTGTATTTTGTGCAGAAATGTGTAGATTAGCTCTTATTTGTGAAAATAAAGTGCCTATCTAGTGAATTGCATGCTTTGGTGTTTTGTACCGTATGCTATTTATGTATGTACATTATGAGAAAAATTATCGTGTAGTGATAATTTTTGTGAAAAAATGTGACATGTGCCGTGTTTTGTGACGGGTTATATGTGAAAGTGTGTGCCGTGTTGGGACGGATTTTCTTTTGAGAATGTGCTATATAGTGTGTGCCGTGTTTTTGGGTGACGGACTTTGTGGGGAAAATATGTGCGATATGTGCCGTGTTGGGACGGATTTTCTTTTGAAAATGTGTCGTGTAGGGTTTAATCCCCCCCTTTTTTCTTTTGAGAAAATGTGTACAGTGTGTGCCGTGTTTTGTGACGGACTGCATGGGAAAAATTATATGCATGATATATGTGAAAATTATGTGCATTGTGTGCCGTGTTTTGTGACGGGTTATATGTGCCTTTATATTAAATACTTGTGATTGACGTACCTTTCTTTGTGTTTACTGCAGGAGGCGGGGCTTACGGCCGGGCAGGCCAAGAGGATGAAGACCCGGGGATCGCTCGAGGCAGTTGTGGAGCTATGGCAGCGGATGACTGATATTTCCGTGGGCGGTAGGCCGAGTCCCGGAGGTTGGTTTATGCTTCGGCCTAGGTGTGTTCGTTGAGAACACAGTGGAGTGTCGACACGAGGAAGAACAAGAGTGTCTTCTGGGTTTATCCGAGTATTGGTGGGATACCACCCACACCTTCCACCGAGTGGGCGAGGTGACGGTGGCAGCCCACCGATTTCTTTGCTATTCAGGGCTCTCCTTGAGGGGGCTGTGAGGTGGAGAGATATGATCTCGATGATGTGTTGGCCAGAGCTGCTTGGGCTTTGAGCCTCGTCCTCGCGGGGGCACAGGGATCTTTGTACGGCGACGTAGAGATGAGGATCACGGCCGGTATTGGGGGCCTACATCCGGGGTACCGGCCAGGTAATGTGGGCAGATTAGCGCGCTCCTTCTTGTGGTATGCCTTGTCAGAGACTTTGTTCTCGAACCACGCGACCGCGGCTCCCTTTGCTCTGTTGGAGAGCTTGGCCGATCTGGATAAGTGCGACATTGCTTGGGGCGAGCGAGGCTTGGCCGAGCTCTACTTCTCCTTGGACCGGTTTAGCCGGGGGTGGATTCGTTGGCTTTGCTTTGACTTTGCTTTGGAGGTATGAGTTTATTCTTTGTTTTTTGATTTAGCAACTTGTCATTTCTCTATTGTCTTTTGCTTGAGCCTTCTCTGTTTTTGTCACGGGTGTGGTTTTATGAGGTTTTCCGGTGCTTCCCGTGGGATAGGGATCTAAGTACATTCTTTGCGTACCTGCTATCTTTGGGATAGGCTCGTACGGCGAGGAAGAGGAGGACCCGGCGGGGAAGCTCACCATCGCCTACGGGGATGTGCGGGAGCGTTTGGAGCGGGATAGCCGTGAGGGTTCGTTACATTCCCGTGGGCTCGGTATGAGGAGATGAGTTCGAGGAGCTCCCGAGGTGGCAATAGCCTTGGCCCGGAAGATCTTTGCGAGGCTTGACTTGTGACGCCATGTACACAGGGGAGCGAGTCTTACAGCGGCATGGCCGGTGTGCTTCCGTGGCTCAGGGACCCTCCCTTTGGGATGCTTGATTCCGGGACATGGATGTGCTTGGACTTGAGAGGTACCTTGGCGGTGTCGGTGCCGAGGAGTTCATCTTGTACGGAGAGGAGTACGGGGCCTTCGTGAGGAGGAAGGCGAGGACGCCCAGTGCAGCGCGGGAGAGAGAGGCGCGCGAGCTCCCGGAGGTTCCGATGCGGGACCGGATTTCACGTACGTCCGCGGGGACGGATCGAGAGGAGTGTGCATGCCGTTCGGAGCGAGCTCTGCTTGCTGCATACAGAGTGGACCCCAAACGGATCGGTGAGTGTGCGACTCTTTTCCATCTTGGCATCTTTTACGCGTTTTCTCTTTTTGTTGTTGAGTATAAGCGTATTTGATGAGCGTTTCCTTGGCTTCTTGTTGGTGCGGAGTCACCGGGGAGAGCCTACGATATCTTGACTCGCCGTTACGTGGCGATGCGCTCCTTTGCTAAGAAGATGGCGTCGAAGGTGTCTGTCGGTCTTCGCGTCGTGTGCCGGCGTACGAGCCTATGCCTTCGAGGCATTACGTGGGCGTTCCTCCGCCTAGAGCCGAGCCGGAGCCGCAGCGGAGGGGCCTTTGAGGGCGGCATAGCATGGATGCCGGGGCGTCTTCGGGAGGCTGCGGGGCCTTCGAGGAAGCGGCCACTTTTATCGGTTCATGCCTCCGCACGGCGCACGGGGTGAGGTTCCTCGAGCCTTCTTTCTTTGATCCTTTCGCCGGATTTGATCCTTCCGAGTACTTCTCGTGGGAGCCTCGGGCGGGTGCTCGGTATTCCGACGATGAGGATGTGACGGGCGAGTTATTTGGGATGCCCGAGCTTTTCTTTGGAGGATCTTGGCGAGGAGGATGATGATGAGGATTACGAGTAGTATTCATTTGCTTTCCCTCTTTTCATATCCCTCTCTTTTTTTTTTTTTTGTTTAGCAACGAGACATTTTTGGGTACTGTAATAAAACACATGTATTTGCATGGCAAACAGTATTTTATTTTAAGATGTAATGTCATTTATTTTTGTGATTCAGGGAATTGTCCTAGAAATTGTTGCTATTATTATTTTTATTTTTGTACATGCCACGTGAGTGAGAGTGCGTTTGTGGGTAGTGTTGGTTTGCTTAGGAAATGGCTTTGGCCGGTGTTTGGGTATTTGGAGCAAGGTTTCTTGAGGACGGTGGTTTTATCTTGTACATTTTACAGGGAAATGGGCTTACATTTGCAAGGAGGTCCGTACGGACATACTTAGCATGCAAAGAGGTCCGTACGGACCAACCTTGCTTTTGGGAAGGACATAAATGCTTTCCGGTGCACAGTTCTTCCTCATTTCCCCATTTGCGGCCATTTTCGAGCTTTCTTCCCCATTTTCTCTAGGAACCTCCATTTTTGCCATGGATTCTTCGTATGTCCCTAGAATTTTGCCGAGGCTTTCGCGGGAGAGGCAAGCACACTTCCTTGAGCGGTTGAAAACGTGGATGCGGCGCCGTATGAGGCATCGAGACGGGCTTTCGAGGTAAGGTTTCGTCTTTGCTCGGTTTGGTCTTTTAAGGAGTTGGTTCTGATTGGGATTTGTTGCGGGGCTGCCGCGAAGTTGCAGGATGTTAGGAGGCACGTGTGCTATTTCTCCTACAATGAAATGGTGCCCACTTTTGAAGATTTTCGGGCTTTGATTGGAGGGCCAGGAGGTGGAGGCCATCTCGCTTCCTTTGGTTAGTGGTGCTGCTTGTGAGCGTGAAGCTTGCGGACTTTCTTCGTACTTCGTTGGAAGAAGTGCGGGGCATGATCCTTGATTCGGGTCATATCGACATTTACGAGCGGCTATAGGAGCGGTTCATGGTTGATGATGAGTGACGTCTCTTGGGATGTATTTGCCTTGTGCGTGATGGCGGCGCTTTTTTAAAGTCGGTTCCCTTGGCATTTGTGATGGCGCTTTGCTAGATGTGGTAGGGCACTTTGCGAGCTGGAGAGGATATTGTCCCGTTGGTCTTTGGGGAGACTCTTCATGCAGTATCGACCGTCGCGGCCCAGGGATCGTTTTATGAGAGGGGAAGCCCCGCTTTGCTCACCTTGTGGGCTGCGAGAGAGACTTCGGAGGCCATGCCGAGGCTCGAGCGTCGTTTAGCCGTGGTCATTTGCTCGGCGACCTCTTGTGTTGGATATGGATCGGTCACTTTGGGAGAGATGGATGGCACGGCTTAGTACGCATCGAGATCCATTGGTGGGTTCCGCCTTTGGAGGATTGAGACCGGGGAGGATCTTGCGGGAAGGGTCCTACGTTGTCGAGTTCCGAGTTTGTCTTGGTCCTCCTTCTATATTCCGTCGCTTGTTTCCGGCGGTTTGGGATGAAGCGGGAGCCTTTGTTGGGCTGGGATGACCTTGCTCTTTGCGGAGATAGTTCCTCTTTGTATGGCGGCTCAGGTGCCTTCTTGTATTGTCCGAGGTATGGAAGTATTCCGCTTTCCCTCTGTGGTACTCCTTAGACGTCGGGAGAGTGTCGTGTTGACGACTCGGTATACGGCACTGGTATGAGCGGCGTGTTGGGCGATCCCAAGTGGTCTTGGAGAGCGGGCGTGCGGCGGTGCAGGACCCGGTTGCCGTAGTAGCTATTGCCTTAGGAGTGCCGAAGCACAGTCGACCCTTTGGATGTGACGGGAGACGCTTTGTTTGACTACGAGACTAGAGTTGGCCAGGCCCGACGGGGAGAGGTCCTCTTTTACGGACTCGCGAGGAGGAGATCCGAGCCGAAGCACGGGCGAATGAAGCCACGAGAGCTCTTGGATTATTTGACTCTACGGGGAGGACCCCGGATCTCGGGCGAGAGACGCGAGTTGGTTCACGTGGAGCGAAAGAAGACTCGCCGGGGACGAGGGAAGAAAGGAAAGAATGGCGAGGGGACAAGCGCGAGATGGCGCGGAATGACCTCCTAGGTATCCATTCATTGCATTGCAAACACATTATTAGTTAAATGTATTAAATTTGTCTTTTAGCATGTTGTGAACTTGAGAGTAGACCGTGCTTGAACTCATCAAGAAATGTTGTAACCGTTAGTGATTTGTGATTTACTTTTAAAGCTTTGTCGAGACGCAAGATCTCTTGTTTTGCCTTTGCTTACATTGTGCACTTTGTCGGCGTCCATCTTTGGACTTTTACATTGCATTTGCGGGTGAAACGATGCAGGCCATGACGGCAATCCCCTTTCTTTGAGGCTTTGTGCTTGGGTAGAGGTTGAATGCTCCCTTGACAAGTCGTTTTGACGGTCTTTTCGTAGCTTCCTTGCCTCTTGTTGGCGTCGGGCTCTTGACCTCAATTTTCGCGGCTTACGCTTGAGCTTCTTTTGTTTATTTTTTTATTTTGTGAGCCCTTGCTCGAGCTCTCTTTTTTTTTTTTTTTTTTTGAAGCGCGTGAGGCGAAGGCAAGCCCTGGCTTGGAAGTAGACATGAGTCGGTCGTTTGATCTTTGAGTGACCCTCGGATGTCCTTTGATGTTGCCGCCGTCGTTTGACTTGAGTCAAGGTGGCTGGCTGGGGCGTGTTCTTGAAAAGTGCGGAGCTTGATGGAGGTCTTGATTGACATTCAAACTTTTTGACTTTTTGTGTATTTTTAGACCAGGACCAATTAAGGTTGCCTACGTTCCCCGGACTAGAGGGCTCAGTGCACGTAGTTCGACACTACATGGAGTGCCAAAGATGCACGATTGTTCTTCTTGGGCGAAGTATCTGCGAAGTTTGCTTAGTTATTTGGATTCATGAAGGGATTGCCGTCTAGGTACGGTAGCTTCATGGCGCCTCGGAGAAGATCTTTTGAACCACGAAAGGGCCGATCCATGTGGGTTCCCATTTTCCCAGTGGGTTGGTTCGAGTGGGAGGCTTTTCTTTGAGTCTGAGTCACCTTCCACTGATGTCTCGGGATTTGACTTTCTTGTCGAAAGCTCTAGCCATCACTGCTTTGATAGGCTCGGGACGTGTTCCATGGCCTTTAGTCGTCGCTCGTCTAGCGAGCCAATTCGTCATGTCGGCCGGAGCCATTCGACTTCGTTGATGTCATTTTCCAGCGGCGCTCGGAGTGAGGGAATTTCTAGCTCGATGGGAAGGCTGCTTCCATCCCGTAGGTCGGGGCAAATGGGGTTTCTCCGTGGTGTTCGGCGTGTGCGGTAGCCCCAAAGTGCAAGGTGCGGCTTCTCGGGCCAATCTCGTCCTCGGGTGGTCATTTTCGGATGATCCGATTCGAGGTTTTGTTTCTTTGCTTCCACGGCGCCGTTTGTTTGTGGCCGGTAGGGAGAAGATTTGTGGCGTGTGATCTTGAATTCAGCCGGCGGTGCAGTCGAATTCCCCTTGAAGTGTGAGCCGTTGTCGATATGACCTCATTTGGGATGCCGTATCGGCATATGATGTTTTCTTTGAGGAAATGTGCGACCTTCTTGGAGGTGAGTACCTTGTAGGACTTGGCTTCGACCCATTTGGTGAAGTAGTCGATGGCTACTAAGATGAACTCGTGGCCGTTCTTTGCTGGCGGAGCGATTTTCCGATGACGTCAATTCCCCAGTGGCGAAAGGGCGAGGTGTAGTCATGCGGTAGAGATCGTGGGGCGGCGGAATGATTGAGGTTGGAGAACCGTTGGCACTTGTCGCGGCTTCGGACAAAGTGGATGCAATCTGCCTCCATGGAGATCCAGTAGTAGCCCATCCTGAGAATGATTTGCATCCGGGCTCTGGCATTCATGTGGGGACCGCAAGCCCCATTGTGGACTTCGTTCATGAACTTGTACGCTTCTTCTTGGGCGATGCGGCGTAGGAGTGGCCCGTAGTAGCGTTTCTTGTATAACATGTCCCCGAGGATGACGAAGTGAGAGGCAAGGCGTTTTAGGGCCATGATGCTCTTGGTTTTGACCCCTTCGTGTGTTGTCCTTCCTTGTTCATGAAGGTAGTTTCCCGTTCTTGAGGTATTGGAAGATGCGGTTTGTCTTTGAGTAATGACTTTTCTGGGCTTGCGTCGTCTTTGGCTCTTCGACCAAATCTTGCAAATCGTTGTGATCCCAGAAGAATAGCTACCTTCTCGAAGCAGGCTTGAGGCGGTTTTCTCTCGTTTGGCAATGATATCTTCAAATGTTTGCTTGATGCATTTATTTAATTAATGTGTTTTGCCTTTTGTATAGATGAATTTAACTTGTTTTGATTAGTTAATGTCATCATTTGTTAGAGATGTGATGGAAATGGTTGATTTCTTTAGGAAGGTCGGACCTTTTTATTGAAAGCGTGAAGGCGTACATTGTTGATCGAAGATTCCTGATACGTCGGAAGTGGCCGGGTCAAAGACACGAAGATGTGAATACACGAACAACAAGACTCGAAGCTAGACTATAGGCGACGAGGATTGGACCGAGGCTTCATTACTCCCGGATGGCGGTAGCTACAGGAGTGGTGCTGGTTAGGTGGCCAATCTTCCCTTAGCATGAGTCTAGGAAGAAGTAGCTTGCATGCGGTTCGATTTCAAACCGGATCGCGCGGAGGTTTTTGGTTGCTCCACGATGATGTCCCTCCATTAGTGTTGCCACTTACAGTCCTTGGGGTTTTGATGATAGAAGTCGGCGAGGGCTACTTACAGGAGGGCGAAGCATTCGGCGGTCGGAGTGGATTCTTGCGTGTTGATCACTTTGTAGAATGCGCCTCTTTATACAGGATCTTTGCTTGGACGACATTTACAATGTCGATTCGACGGGCACGCTATATCTCCTTCCCTGATTAAGCCTTGGAGGAGGTTGCGCCCTTTGTTAAGTCGGGTCGGACAAGATGTTGAATTGAACTAAAGTGTGATGTTTGTCCCAGTAAGATCAGGAGTGTCGGCTAGAGGGTTGTCTTGTATGCGGGGGATCGGTGGTAGGCCGGTTTGCGGGTTTCGGTGAAGTAAGGGTCTACTCCTCGATCAATCTCCGTTAGGGCATCCGTCTCTTGATCCTCTCTCGACATTCTTCACGGTCGCGTATATCAGGAGTTGTCGTCGACCCGTAGGTTCTTCAATTTCCCGGCTCGTCGCGGCTTAGAGCGTGGATGAGATCCACTTACGTGGCGGGACGGGGTAGGAGAATCATACGGAGAGAGTATTCGGTCATGTCGGGACCTTACGGGTCGTAGCTTGCCGACGAGCCTTTGCCGTTCTGTTGCTTCCGCGGATCACTTGATCGCTCGTTGGCATTGATGAATTTCACGTGGTGAAGAGTAGGTAATCTTTGCTTTCATCGATGTATCAGGCCGTCCAAACAAGCGAGAGAAAGATTAGGTTTGATTTCCACGACTTGGAGGCTTCTACAGAGAAGACTCCAGGTTATGCGTCGGGTGGATCCTCCAGTTGATGATTCCCTACGATTGGTCGTGCGGTGGAGTCGTAGGCTCTGATTACACGGTGAAGGCCTTATCGGGAAGAACGGAGTCGATGCCGGAATTCGTTTCAATGTGCTTCGCGATGATGTTGGCTAGCAGGCCGTTATCAATCAAGACGTTCGGGAGGAAGAACATCTCTGTCTTTATGAGGATGAGGAAGGCTTCGTTATTGCGATTCTCACATATTGGCAAGTCATGATACGTGAAGGCTAAGCGCTACAGTGCTCTCGTTGGACTCGGTCTCGTACGGGGAGCGTTCGATCCAACCATTTGTATGCTGCCTTAGGCTGGGGCAAAGATCGTAGGGAGGCAGGTGGCCCTTAGGCGTTCTTGTAGAGTTCCAGTGCGAGACCTTTTGGCTCTTGTTTCACGCTCCAGTCGTAGCGAACTGACATGCGCGGTTTCGGAAGTACTGATGCACTCGCAAAAGGTTTAGTCAATGGCTGTGAGTTTACCACATCGTTACGGGAATCGATTTCCAATGGTATTGGGACCGGGGGCGTTCGGTTTTCCCTCCTCGGTAGGCCCCAGAATCACACAGTCTGAAGCAATTGTCGGTGGTGTGGCAGGGGTAGTTATGGAAGCGCGGTGCTTGCTCATATCCCGTATTGGGTTTGAGGGTCTTCGGTTGGAAATTCTCGAGTGGTTTTAGAATTTCGCTTCACAGCTTGAATACTTGACCAGCGAGGTGATTCGGGGCTCGTGAGGAGAGAAGAGTGGAACGCCCAGGTAGTCCCCGAGCGAGTATGAACCTCTTTGCACACACCACCGCCAAGGATACGTAGGAATCCTACAAAGCAAAACACACCACCGACAATTGCTTCGTACTCGGCTTAGGTAGTTCGGGGCTCGTGAGGAGGAAAGTGGAACGCCCCGTGGTCCCGATACCGTGGAAATCCGTTTCCCAGGCGACGGAATGGCTTCGAAATAGCCATTGGCCAGGAGCCCAGCGAGAGCGGACTCCTGCAATTTCCGAAGCCGTCGACATCTTTGTCTCGCTATATTGGGAGCGTGAAACAAAGTCAAAAGGTCACAAGTGACCGGGAATTGAAACAGCAAAGAAACGCCAGACGGCTATGCCACTGCAGTCTTTGCCCAGTAGAGGCATACGAATGGTTGGATCGAGCGTTCCCTGACGGCCCGAGTCAGCGGTAGCACGAGGCGGTTGCAGCGCTATGACGATGACTTGCCAATATGTGAGAATCGGCACAACGAAGCCCTCCTAATCCTCGCCAAAGATAGAGATGTTCTTCCTCACGAGAACGTCTTGATTATTCTGCGGCTCCGCGGTGACATCATCGCTTCAGCACATTGAAGCGACTCGCATCGGCCAGTTCTCGTGGGCCTTCACCTCGGGTAATCCGAGCCTACGACTCCATTGCCACGACCAATCGTAGGAGTCATGAACTCGAGATCAATTCGGCGTCTGGCCCAGGTCGGTAGAGTTAGTCGTAAATCGAAACCACTTCTGCTTTGTTGGGACGGCCTTGGATACATCGAGATGAAAGCCGTATGTCTCTCTCTGTGCGTGAAATTCATCAATGCCAATGGAGCGATCGAAGTAGATTGTGAGCGGTGCGGTAACTTGTATGCCCAGCCGGCAAACATGACCCGAGAAGAAGGTCAGAAACTTGTGGCCAAGAATACTCTTCCCCGGAATGATTCTCTACCTTTGTCCCGCTCACAAGTGGATCCTTACATCCAGCGCTCTAAGCCGCGACGGCTGGAATCGAAGAGCTCATGGGACGGGGATGACAACTCGACATATGCGGCGTGAAGAATGCTTGAAGAGGATCGAGATGGATGCCACTAATGGAGATTGATCGAGGTAGACCACTTCGCCGAAAGCCCTCTTACTTGAGCGGCTCATCACCGATCCCCGGTACAAGACAACCTCTAGCCGGCCTCTCGGATCTTACGGGGACAACCATCACGGCTTAGTTCAATTCAACATTCCGGTGTCAGGCACAGACGAACGGTGCGCCACCTCCTCGAGGCTTAATCGGGGAAGGAGATATAGCATGCCGCTCGAATCGGACATTGTAAATGTCGTCCAACAAAGATCCCAGATAAAGAGAGGCGAGATTCTATGAAAGTGATCAACATCGGCAAGAATCCTCCGAATCGGCGAATGCTTAGCCCTCCTAGAAGTAGCCCTCGGCGGCTTCTATCATCAAAAACCCCAGGTGGTAGCGCTAATGGAGGGACATCGTCGGGAGCGGCCAAAAACCTCCGCGATCACGGTTTGAAATCGGAACCGCATGCAAGCTACTTTCGGGACTCATGCCAAAGGGAAGATTGGCCACTAAACCCGGCCACCACTCCCTCTAAGAGCTACCGCCATCAAGGTGTGAGCTGGTCGATCCTGCGTCGCTGTAGTCGCTTGAGTCTTGTTGTCTGTGTATTCACATCTTTGTGTCTTTTGGCTTTCGCCGGCAAATTGTGAATCTTTGATCAACAATGTCGGTCTTCAACGCTTTCAATAAAGGTCGACCTTCCTAAAAACCATTTCATTGCATCTCTAACAAATGATGACATTAACTAATCAAAACGGTTAAGTTCGTATACGAAAAGGCAAACACATTAATTAAATAAATGCGTCAAGCAAACATTTAAGCATGTTGTCAAGCGAGAGAAAAACCGGGCCCAAGGCGCCGAGAGGTTTTAATCTAGCAGTTTGCAAGATTCTTGAAGGGCGAAAGGAGACGCGGATTCGACGCCATTTCAGCCTGAACGGATCTTCCCAGCACCACCTCGGGCGGAAGCCACCTTCGTAGGCAGGAAGACCCACACGCGAGAGGAGTCGAAACCGAAACGTATGGCCTAAAACGCCTTGCCTACTCACTTCGTCATCTCGAGGACATGTTATACAAGAAACCTACCATGGGCCACTCCTCTGTTGCATCGGCCCGAAGAGCGGACAAGTTCGCCCAGAACGAGAAGTCCCTGCAGTCCCCGCGCATGAAACGCCCGGAGCCACACGATGATCATTCTCGGGGATGGGCTACTACCCCGGACCATGGAGCGGTGCATCCACTTTGTCGAAGAGCTGCGACAAGTGCCAACGGTTCTCCCGGCCTCGATCATACGCCGCCCACGTCTCTTGCGCGGCTACGCCTTGGCCGCGGCAGGAATTGGCGTCATGGAAAATCGCTGCGACGACATGATCAGTTCGTCTTAGTAGCCATCGACTACTTCACCAAATGGGTGAAGCCAAAGTCTGAGTACTCGCCTCGAAGGTCGCGCGTTTCCTCAAGGAAAACATCATGCACCACATACGGCATCCAGATAGTGCATATCGGACAACGCTCACACTTCGAAGGGAATTCGGCAATTCTTGGTAGAATTCAAGATCACACACCTCCCACTTCTCTCTTCCTCCCTAAACATACGGCTCCCCTTAAGACCTTTCGAGGCATTCAGGCCCTTCGGATCCTTGAGGCCTTAGAGCCTCGAGGTGCTCAGAAGCCTCTCAGAGGCGCCTCAGAGGCAGCTCCTTGGCTCAGCGCTCTCGAGGTACTCGAGGCCCCTCGTGGTACTCAGAGGCCTTGCACGGGGTCTTTCCCGGTGTCCGGCTCTTTCAGAAAGTCGAAGCCAGAGGCGATCCCAGGCCACCCAGAACCTGCACTGAATCCGACCAACGATTCCAGCGCACGCCGAACCTCACTTGGCAGTCCAGCCCAGATCCCACGCCACGGCGAGACCTGCGCAGCGCGGCCCTACGGTTTCAACTCACGCAGGCTCTGTCCCGCGGGCTGACCGGCATCCAGAAGCAATGCGAGCCTTCTAGACCTGACGCTATTCCCTGCGGAAGACGGGCACGAACCAACATTGGTAAGGCTTCCTTCCTATTCTATTTCAATACATTTCAATACAATGTAGACATCCGATACGGCATGCATTTTTAAAAGCACACACACACACACAACTTTTTAAAGGATATTAGGGGTATCAGAAAGACTCGTTTTACGAGGCGACTCGAGTGAGCTCTAATATTCTAATATTCTCTTCAGGAGTCATCTCGACCTCGAACTCAAAATCTCATCACACAAAAACAGTTAAAATTTATCTTTGATGCCCTTTTTCAATGTTTTGGGCTTAATAAAAACGGCGTGGCGACTCTACAAAATACAAAGCAAAACGGCGAGACACCTCCAACACGCGCGCTAAAGCGGAATAAGCCGGATCTTGGGCGCGTATGCGCCTCTCGGATCCGGGCGACCTCCGGCGGACCGCTCGACGAATGCGAGATGGCGGCTCGCCTTGCGAGCCGGATCCCGGTAATTTGGTTCGCGACCCTGCTAGGGACGAGGGAAGAAAGGAAGAATGGCGAGGGGACAAGCGCGGATGGCGCGGAATGACCTCCTAAGTATCCATTCATTGCATTGCAAACACATTATTAGTTAAATGTAAAATCATTTTAGCATGTTGTGAGAGTAGACCGTGCTTGAACTCATCAAGAAATGTTGTAGTTAGTGATTTGTGATTTACTTTTAAAGCTTTGTCGAGACGCAAGATCTCTTGTTTGCCTTTGCTTTTGTTGTGCACTTTGTCGGCGTCCATCTGACTTTTACTCGTTGTGCATCCGCGGGAAAGCGATGCAGGCAATCCCCTTTGAAATCCCCTTTGCCGAGGCTTTGTATTTGGTGGCCGAGAGGTTGAATGCTCCTTTGACAAGTCGTTTTGACGGTCTTTTTTTCAGAGATTCCTTGCCGCTTGTTGCGTCGGGCTCTTGACCTCAATTTTGCGGCTTGCTTGAGCTTCTTTTGTTTTTTTTTTTTTGTGAGCCACCGCTCGAGCTCTTTTTTTTTTGTGAGCCCGCTCGAGCTCTTTTTTTTTGTGAGCCCTTGCTCGAGCTCTTTTTTTTTTTTTTTTTTTTTTTGAAGTGCGTGAGGGGCGACAAGCCCCCGCTTGAAGCGGACATAGTCGATCGTTTGATCGGAGTGACCCTCGGATGTCCTTTGATGTTGCCGCCGTCGTTTTGACTTGGTCAGGTGGGCAGTTGGGCGTGTTCTTGAAAAGTGCGTAGCTTGATGGAGGTCTTGATTGACATTCTTTTGACTTTTGTGTATTTTTAGACCGGACCAATTAAGGTTGCCTACGTTCCCGGACTAGAGGGCTGTCTGCGTGGTTGACACTCACAGTGCCAAGAGATGCACACTGCTCTTCTTGAAGTATCTGCAGTTTATCCGTTGAGATTCATGAAGGGATTCTTGGTCTAGTCCGTTAGCTTCATGGCGCCTCCGTGAGAAGATCTTTTGAACCACGAAAGGGCCGATCCATGTGGGTTTTTCCTGGCTGGTTCGAGTGGGAGGCTTCTTTGAGTACAAGGTCACCTTCCCCGATGTCTCGGGATTTGACTTTCTTGTCGAAAGCTCTAGCCATCGCTTTGATAGGCTCGGGCGTGTTCCATAGCCTTTAGTCGTCAGCTGTCATCTAGCGAGCCAATTCGTCGTGTCGGCCGGAGCCATTCGACCTCGTTGATGTCATTTTCCACAAAGGCGCTGGAGGGAATTTCTAGCTCGATGGGAAGGGCCCCTTCCGTCCCAGTATGTCAGGGCAAATGGGGTTTCTCCCGTGGCTGTTCTGACTGATGTGCGGTAGCCCCAAAGTGCAAGCTGCAGCTTCTCGGGCCAACTTAGGTCATATTCCTGAACTAGGTCCCAACTTAGGTCATACTCCTGAACTAGGTCCCGCCTAGGTTATATTCTGAAAAACCCCCAACTTAGGTCATATTCAACTAGGAACGACTTAGGTCATACTCACGAACTAGGTCCCAACTTAGGTCATACTCTGAACTAGGTCCCAACTTAGGGTCATACTCACGAACTAGGTCCCAACTTAGGTCGTATTCGAACTAGGTCCCAACTTAGGGTCATACTCTGAACTAGGTCACAACTTAGGTTCATACTCAGCATCTCGCATTCGTGTGGGAGGTGCCCGGATCCGAGCGGCAAGCGCCCGCATCGCTTATTCCGTTTTAGCGTTGCGTGTTGGAGGTGTCGCCGTTTTGCTTTCGCATTTTGTAGAGTCGCCACGCCGTTTTTATTAAGCCCAAAACATTGAAAAAGGGCATCGCTTAAAGATAAATTTTAAAAGCTGTTTTTGTGTGATGAGATTTTGAGTTCGGAGGTCAGATGACTCCTCGGGAAGAGAATATTAGAATATTAGAGCTCACCCGAGTCGCCTCGTAAAAACGAGTCTTTCTGATACCCCTAATATCCTTTAAAAAGTTGTGTGTGTGTGTGTGCTTTTAAAAATGCATGCTGTATCGGATGTCTACATTGTATTGAAATGTATTGAAATAGAATAGGAAGGAAGCCTTACCAATGTTGGTTCGTGTGTCTTCCGCGGGGAATAGTGTTTGAGGTCGGAGTAGCGTTCGGATTGCTTCGGGGATGCCGGTTGTCCGCGGACGAGTTTCGGCGTGAGTTGAAACCGTAGGCCGCGTTTGGGCGAGGTTCGGCGTGCGTGGGGATCGTCGGGATCGGCCGGGCAGAGGTTCGGCGTGCGTTGGAATCGTTGGTTGGATTCGGGCAGAGGTTCGGCAAGGTTTGGGATCGCCGGTTTGACTCGGAAAGAGCCGGGACACCGTGGGAAAGACCAGGCAAGGCCTCGGAGTACCACGAGGGGCCTCGGAGTACCTCGAGAGCGCCTCGGGGCAGCGCGGGAGCGTCTCGGGAGCGCTCGGAGAGGCTTCGGAGCACCTCGAGGGGGCTCGGAAGGCCCTAAGGATCCGAAGGGGCCGGAATGCCTCGAAAGGTCTTAGAAGGGAGCCAGAAGGCTTAGGGAGGAAGAGAGAAGTGGGAGGTGTGTGAAAATGAGGAGGGGAGCCCTCTATTTATAGTAAAAATTTCGAGCAAAGAGGTCCGTACGGACCTTCTTGGTTATCCGAATTTTGGATTTCCTCGATTTGAGGGAATCTCGCAATGATGGAGAATATTCGGAATGATGATGTCCCCCATGCAATAAGGTCCGTACGGACCATCTTGCATGCAAAGAGGTCCGTACGGACCAACTCTGCCTGGAAGTCATCATTTCTTCCGGATTGAGGGAATATTGTGGACTTTAAGGGGATTTAGTAATCATTGAAACAAAGAGGTCCGTACGGACCTTAATTGCTTTTCTGATTTCCTGAAAATTCCCAAAAGGTCCTTTTGTCCCTTTTTATCCCAGAAAGGCTCCTCCCTTGGTTTGGTTGGGGGTTTGAGAGGGTTTTGAGAGGGTTTTGAGTGAGAGAGGTCTCTGAGACTGCGTGGATGAGTCTACGGTGTTTCCCGTGCGTTTGAAAGGGAGTGATCCAGATTGGGGTACTTACACCCCCATATTTTTTTTATATATGTATATATATAATTAACTTCAAAATTAACACCAGTGAGTGGTGCGGTTCAGCAGTAGAAGGGGTGAAGTTAAAGCCTTTGGTGTTTCCTTTCAAATCCATGTTCGAGCCCTGCTACCTACATTTTCAATTAATTTTATTTGTCCTCCATCTTTGCTATTCTCTCTTTCTCTCCATCCATTTCTTTTTTTTAACAGTTTTGTTTTTCTCTTTCTCCTAATTTCCTCACATTTTTTCAATCTTAATTAATTAGTTAGGCTTTTCCCATTTCTTAATTCTTTACATTTTTAACTAAAATACATTGTATTTCATGGATCCGACCCATTTTTTACTTGTCCGACCCGGATCACAGGGCGCCGCCCGAACCCCGCAAAATTTTGCCCCCCCCCCGGGGCAATTCCTGGCTCCGCCCCAGGATTAGAGCAATACTTTACTTCCATGAAAGGTGACAGGTCATTTGATATATGAACTCGTAAAGGAAGGGAAGGTGATGGAGGAGGAGGAGAAAGCGTAGAAGAATCCTTAGTCTCGCAAGGGATTAGCCGCATCTTGAAGAATAACAAAGTCTTTGAAAGTCAATACTGATCAAGTCTCTAAAGTCTTTTTACTAGCCACAACCAAACGATTTTTTGGTTCCAAAGTCAATTATACGAACCTATGTAGCTCATTGTTCTCAATGGTTTGTACTCATAAGATCTTCCCACGCCCAATCTCTTTGACTAACAATGCTTGCTGAAAACCTTGAAAGGAGAGCATACAAAATCATTGAGTGCTTGAACCTGTATAAGGGTTTGTTTATATCTTAAGCTTGTTGATGACACCAACTGAGCTCGTTAATATCATCTTCAGTGTACGATGGTTTAATCCAAGTGCATCGCCATAGTTCCATCACAAGAGTGGTACTTTCCCGAATCAAGAGAATACAAAACACCATTGTCATTATGAAACTCGAAAAGTAAATCTTGTTCCCCATTCCTCTCAAAACACTCGTCTCTGTAACGCAGCTAGGATTGTGTTTCCTTCTTTGATGTTTCCTTTTTCTTTTGGGTTTCTTATTTCCTTATTTGATGTTTCCTTTTTCCTTTGGGTTTCTTATTTCCTTATTTGATGTTTCCTTTTTCCTTTGGGTTTCTTATTTGCTTAGAGTTTCCTTTTGACTACAACTCTTTTGTAATCTCATATAAATCCTTCCTCCATGTGAGAAGAATAACAAGAGAAATTATTATCCCAATTTAAATTTCTACATGGTATCAGAGCTAGCATACACAAGCTTTTGATAGATGGCGGAACAAGCACCACCGGCCGGTAGTGGTGATGGAAGACCTCCTCCGATTTTGAAGATTGAATACAACTCTCCTTTCTACCTAGGTCCCCAAGATCGACCAGGTGATTTCATAACTCCTACTCGCTTCCGTGGTGATAACTATGATGATTGGGCTGGCGATATACAGACCGCTCTTGAGGCTAGACGCAAATTCGGCTTCTTGGATGGATCTATTCCATCCGCCGTTTCTCCTTGCACCGAGTTAGATTGGAATACTATTCATGCTATGTTGGTATCATGGCTCATGAACACTATTGATCCCGAGGTTAAGAGCACGCCGCCCAAGTATAGGGATGCTAGGCGTTTGTGG
Organism: Adenophora triphylla var. japonica; assembly: GCA_022495995.1. Lineage (NCBI taxonomy): Eukaryota > Viridiplantae > Streptophyta > Magnoliopsida > Asterales > Campanulaceae > Adenophora > Adenophora triphylla. The sequence goes on from JAFEMH010002631.1 coordinate 136,844, forward strand.
GATTCTCTCAAATCTCGATATGCGTTGGTGGATGGACCTCGCATTCAACAACCGAAGATGTCAATAGCACGATGTGAGCGGACCAAGACCATGCCATTCTTTGTGTATTTCGGTAAGTTGGACTGGATTATGGGAATCTCTGCACAATTACGAGCCGCTTATAGATTGTTCTTGCCGCGACAACCGCACTGGACAGAAGCACGCGGCACGAAGGGAGACCGGCAAGCTTCATGAATTTCTTATGGGTTTAAATTTTGAATACTATGCCTCTCTTCGTACTAACCTCTTGTCTCAGATCCCTTGCCCACTCTTGATCGAGCTTACCAATTGATAGCACAGTGAACGAGTGCGACTTGCTAAACCAATTCTTGATGAACCTCCGGATGCGGTTGGCTTTTCCCTCAAAACCGGTGGTCCTCGTGGTCGTGACAAGCCCGATAAATCCCACCTTACATGTTCACACCGTCGGAAAAAGGGCCATGATGTCTCTTCTTGCTTTGAGCTTGTCGGTTATCCAGAATGGTGGGGAGACAGTAGCAAAACAAGTGCTCGTGGTGGCGGTCGTCCTCAACAAGGTCGAGGGAGAGGAGTTGCGCGGACCAACTCAGTTGCCCAAGTTGGTGCCGCCCAAGTCGGCATGGCTGCCGGATCCGCCCAAGCCGGTTCTTCATCCTTGTTTCTTGCGAACAATGGAATGCTTTGGCCGGCCTAGTTGGTAACACTCGTATTCCGGATAATCGCCTTCATGGTACGTCTGAGACATCTTCTTGGATCATTGATACGGGAGCATCCAATCATGTGACCGGAAACGCTGCTTGTCTCTTTGATTCATACTCTATACAAGCTTGCCCCGTCAAGCTTCCTAACGGCACCTCTGTGTTTGCACATATTGAGGGTTCTGTTCGCCTGACAGACACCCTTGTTCTTCATCATGTTCTTTATATACCAAATTTAAACTGAGCCTTCTCTCTGTTTCTCAATTATCGATGATGTTCATTGCACTGTCCATTTTAATACTTCTATGTGTGCTATACAGACCGCCGAGGAACCTGATTGGAACGGGTGTTAGGCGGGATGGACTATACTACTTCGGAGGCGCACCTTCTGCTTGTCACGTTTCTGTCAACAATGCATCTGCTTTGCTCGAGTTGTGGCATAATCGTATGGGGCATCCTTCTGAAAAAGTAGTAAAACTTCTTCCTCCGGGGCCTCTCATTTGTCGGGTAGTCTTCATCAACCTTGCGACGTTTCTTTTCGTGCTAAACATTCTAGAGATAGCTTTCCTATTAGTGAGTATAAATCTACTAGAGTTTTTGAGAAAGTGCATTGTGACTTGTGGGGTCCTTACACCCATATTTCCTCTTGTGGTGCCCGTTATTTTTTGACTTTGGTAGATGATTATTCACGTCTTTGTTTGGATTTATTTACTAGTTGATAAAACGGAAGTTTTTCGCATGTTTATGGCCTTTGTTGCAATGGTGGATCGACGTTTTCTCAAAAATCAAAATTGTTCAATCTCGATAATGGCACCGAGTTTAACTCCTGTTTGATTATTTTCTTTCCACCGGCATTCTTTTTCAAACATCATGTGTTGGCACCCCTCAACAAAATGGGCGTGTCAAACGTAAACACCGTCATATTTTGAACATAGCTAGAGCCTTGAGGTTTCAGGCTCACCTTCCCATTTACTTTTGGGGCGAAGCGGTCCTTACCGCTGCTCATTTGATTAATCGAACCCCTTCCCCATTGTTGGATAACAAAACTCCCTACGATATCTTGTTTGGCAAAAACCCCTTTTATGCTTCTCTTCGAGTTTTGGTTCGATGTGTTATGCTCATAATCAGCAGGCTAGGGTGACAAATTTGCTAGTCGCGGCCGTAAATGCATCTTCGTGGGGTATCCTCTTGGTAAAAAGGGGTGGAAGCTGTTTGATCTTGAGACCAAGAAATTTTCCGTCTCTCGTGATGTCAAGTTCTTTGAGACTGTGTTTCCATACAGCGATTCTACTACTGTTCCTCATATCCAGGATTCTGTTGATGTTCTTGCTGAGGAAGAAGCTTTTGGTCACATTGATTTTCCTATTGAAGAAGACTCATTGCTCCTTCGCATTGTTCGGGCTGCAGCCGAGCCCGCTCCTCTATCCGATGTACGGGAAGAGGTTGCTCCGGCTCCCATTGATCCGGCTCCTCCGGCTCCCAGCTGCTCCTCTCTCGCATCAACGTCGGTCTCTTCTGATGACTCGGATCCGATCTTTTAGGGAGGGGTATGAGACAGAAATTACCTTCGTTCGTCTTCGCGATTTTGTGGCCCTTACTACATCTTCTAGTCCATCTCCCGCCTCTCCGTCTTCGCGGTTCCTCAGTACTCCCTATCCTATAGCTCACTATATAAACCGTGATCGGTTTTCTCGAAATATCGTACCTTTCTTGCAGCTCTTACGGTGGCTAAAGAGCCGACTTCCTTTCGTGAAGCCATGGCTCATGATGGCTGGAAACAATCAATGCAAGAGGAAATTCGTGCCTTGGAGGATAATGGCACATGGTCCATGGTGTCTCTCGCCTCCCGGCAAACGGGCTCTAGGATGTCAATGGGTCTATAAGATCAAGTACAATTCGACGGAGCGGTTGACCGGTGAAATCTCGGCTAGTTGTTCTTGGCAATCATCGAAAGAAGGCATCGACTACACGTAAACTTTTGCTCTTGTGGCTAAAATGGTCACTGTTCGGGCTTTCCCGGCTATTCTTTGCTTCCAAGAATTGGGAGCTTCATCGAATGGACGTTCACAATGCCTTCTTGCATGGCGACTTAGCGTAAGAAGTTTATATGAAACCCCCTCCGGGCTTTGCGGCACCGAACACCAACACGGTTTGTCGTCTTCATAAGTCCCTATATGGTCTGAAGCAAGCCCCTCGTTGTTGGTTCACCAAGTTGTTGACTTCCTTGAAGACTTATGGCTTCCTCCAGTCCTACTCTGACTACTCTCTGTTTACCTTCACCAAAGGTGCCATCCAGATAAATGTGCTTGTGTATGTTGACGATCTCATCATAGCCGGGAACGATTCCGCTGCCTTGCTATCCTTCAAAAAGTACCTGTGTGAGTGCTTCAAAATGAAGGATCTCGGGTCTCTGAAATACTTTCTTGGCATTGAGGTTGCTCGCAATCCTGATGGCGTGTTTCTGTGCCAACGAAAGTATACATTGGATATTATTTCTGAGGCCGGTTTACTAGGTTCGAAGCCCTCTAGCTTCCCCATTGAACCTAACCATAAGCTTGGTGTTGCTACCTGGTGCTATCTTGGAAGATCCGAACGCTATCGACGCCTAGTTGGGCGACTCATTTACTTGGCGTAACTCGGCCGGATCTTGCATATTCGGTCCACATCCTTTCTCGTTCATGAATGAACCTCGTTCCGAGCATTGGGAGGCCGCTCTACGGGTGGTTCGATATCTCAAAGGCACGCCGGGCAAGGCATTCTTTTGCGCCCGACGGCGATCTCACTCTTCAAGGATGGTGTGACTCGGACTGGGCTGCATGCCCCATTTCTCGTCGTTCTCTTACCGGGTGGCTCGTTTTTCTCGGGCATTCCCCCATATCTTGGAAGACTAAGAAACAACCTACTGTTTCTCGTTCTTCCGCTGAGGCTGAATACCGCGCCATGACAACTCTTACATGCGAGCTTAAATGGCTGAAGGGTTTATTGTTGAGCATGGGTGTCCATCATCCCAAGGCTATTCCCATTTTCTGTGACAGTGAATCGGCTCTTCACATTGCCAAGAATCCTGTTTATCATGCGCGCACCAAGCATATTGAGGTAGATTGTCATTTTGTCCGTGACGCTATCTCCAATGGTCTTATTGCCCCTTCTTATGTTCCAACGAAGACTCAGTTAGCTGACATATTTACTAAAGCTCTCGGGAAGCAACAGTTTGATGTTTTACTTAGCAAGTTGGGCATTCTTGATCCTCACGCTCCAACTTGAGGGAGGGTGTAACGCAGCTAGGATTGTGTTTCCTTCTTTGATGTTTCCTTTTTCCTTTGGGTTTCTTATTTCCTTATTTGATGTTTCCTTTTTCCTTTGGGTTTCTTATTTCCTTATTTGATGTTTCCTTTTTCCTTTGGGTTTCTTATTTGCTTAGAGTTTCCTTTTGACTACAACTCTTTTGTAATCTCATATAAATCCTTCCTCCATGTGAGAAGAATAACAAGAGAAATTATTATCCCAATTTAAATTTCTACAGTCTCCAAGTACGACATGCCATCGCTCAAATACAACATCTTCTCGTCACTCCCCAAGCTCTTAACTTCTTCCCATACCATTTTCGAGAGATCAAACCTCACGAGATGAACTTTCCGATATTCTTAACTTATAATCACGGCTAACAATTTCTCTGCCGATCCGTCCTTCTCTTCTACCACCAACAGAGACCGTGGCCAAACAATATAGTGTTTCTTATATACCCCATCAAGAATTTCCCATTTTTCGTTTTCCACATCAAACACGGCAATATTGCACGTCTCTCCTAGAAAGTAGAACTTCCCGTTGGAGAAAATCGGAGCACAACGACACGACCTAATAAATCTCTTATAACCATTGTAAAACCCTAAAAATTTCCACACCGGTTCCCCACGTTTAATTATATAAAACCATACCCTGTATTGGCAACTCCCATAACCAAGAACAGTACAATCTGGTGAGGTGGGCGGAGATGAGAAATGAAATCTTGAGATGACGATGTCCTCTAGATCTATATCTGGAAGGTCTATTTTGTTCTTGGTGAAAGGATCGAAGAAAAATATCTTTGAGCCTCTATTCAAGAGTAACCACCGGAAATTTGAAGAACGAATACACATACCAGATAATTCTGGAATATTCTGACAATACATGGCATTGTATACTGGGTTGTAAAGTTTGCATAAGCTGTCATTTAAACTAATCAGATATGGTGACTCGGAGAATGGAAAGGGCCTCTATTCAAGAGTAACCAACTTGTAAATTCTGCAATGCCTGGAAAAAGAGTAGGTCTGCTTTCTCCATAACTCTGGAGAAACGCGTTTTTAATAGCCAGAAACTATACGTTTGATAACCAGAAGAAAATTTCTGGATATCAGTCTCAAAGGGTTCTGGATATCCAAGCTTTTAACGGATATCCGTAGCCTTTGGGCGAATATCCGTAAACATATTTGAAGCCAAATCCAAGGCCAAGACCACAAATTGCTTATTGAAGGTTTCTGATATCCGTAAACCTTCAAATGTATATCCGTAAAACCATCAAATGAATATCCAAACATATTTGAAGCCAAATCCAAGGCCAAGACCAGAAAATGCTTATTCAAGGTTTCTGGATATCCGTAAACCTTCAAATGTATATCCGTAAACCATCAAATGAATATCCGTAAACATTTTGAAAGTTTCGGATATCATTTTGAAGGTTTCGGATATCACTTTCATAAGCTTCGGATATCCTTTCAAAGGGTTTCGATATCCGTAACCTTTGAGGCATGATATCCAGAAGTAACCATGGGACAAGGTCATGGCCAATACAAAAAGTTTCTGGATATCCTTTCAATAGCTTCTGGATACCCGTAACCCGTTTCTCCATAACTTATGGAGAAACGCGTTTCTCCCTAGATTTTACGCTGGAAAAATCGCTCCTCA